>PVKE010015974.1:0-32662 GCA_004027555.1 Craseonycteris thonglongyai
CCCCTTCTCTCTGTCTCTGTCTCTGTATCTCTCTCTCTCTCTCTCTCTCTGTCAAAAACAATAAAAATAAATCTTAAAAAAAACATGTATTATTGACCTGACAAAAGATGGTCTGTGCTTTGTATCTGTGCTTCTTTTGCCCTCTGTGTCTTCTGTCCTCTGACCCTGCTCCCTTCTCATGCCTCCAGTTTATGCCAATTCAAAACCTTGCAGCTAGAGTTAACGTGGCTGGGACAAATCTTGATCTGCCTATTTCTAATTCTGTGACCTTAAGCAAGTTCCTTACTCTCTCCACACTCCAGATTTATCAGTGATAAAGTGGTCATGATAGGACCTACTCATAGGGCCACTGTGGGGATTAAATATTAACACATGTGAAGCCCTTCAAATAGTGTCTGCCATATAGAGCCAGTCCTCACTATATATTAGTTGTTATTATTATTATTATTATTTGATACTTGATTAAGTCCCTCTACACCTCTGCATCTCAATTTCCTTATCAGCAAAATCAGGTCTGTAATTTCTTTTCACACTCAAAGGAACATGCACCTGAACAAGGAGCACAGAGAGAAATCATGAATAAAGTGTTGCCTAATTATCACTGGCCACCTTCTTGCTGTGTTGTCCTCTATTTCCAGAATCTTTAGGATTTGACTATGCTCAGACTTCTGCCAGATACTCGTTATATCTTGTCATATCTTCCAACCCAAGGGCTTCCCAAAGTCTCCCTGCTAAGTCAAAGAAATTCATTTTCTTCCAGGAATAACTTCATTAATTTTTCAAGGTTATTCATGCATTAGTCAGAGGAGTTCTAATAATGACAGTATTGCCCTTGACATTCAAAAAGACGAGACTCCATGCCTCAGACAACCAACAGCGTGCTCCTGTGTCACCAATCTGTGTGCTCATGTGGGGCAAAAAAATGCAACATGTGGGGACAGCAAGAGCTGGAGAGTCTTCAGGAAATGGCATAAGGGTGTGTTAGGATCTTAGCTGAGGGTGGAAAAGTATATTATAGCCCAAGAGACATGGAGGTGAGAGGAAAAACTGCTCAAAGAATAGGGCTGTATTGGCTGTCTATACACCTCCATTCTTTGGAATAGAGTTAACTCTTCAACTCCATTATCACCAAGGAGGCCTGTGTCAGTGTTGCCATGGTAACAAGTCAGCTTGGCTCTCTTAGTGACTAAAGTGAAGACAATAGTTGATTTTATCTCAAACGCCTTTGGTAGTACTAAAAATTACACATTTATGTTAACAAACTAATAAGTGGTCAGGGGCCACTTCAAGCAATAATTTTGACTTTTTCAAAAACGTTCAAATTTACCTAAAAATACAGAGAACCTTGAAACCACAGGACTGAGGCATGAGCTAAAGTAATATCTTCCCTCACTCTTTAATCCTCGCCCTGCTACATGCTCAATTAAATTTATTTTATATATTGTATTGTTCTCATGGCTCATCATCTGTAATCCTCATGAGAATGGACATTCTAAAATGTCAAGGACCTTGTCTGTTCTCTGTTGCATTTTCTTGTGTCATCTAGAGTGGAACTTGGCACACCTGGTGCCCAATAAACATTTGTGGAACGAAAGGCTAAATGCGAAGGGCTAGATGTTCTGCTGAATTCCTTCCCACGGATCCCTTTTCTGCAAGTTGGATACGGGGCTTACCAAGGTGCTGTAATGTCAGGACATGCTTAGCTACATCCTAACAGGTTATTATACTCATAGACGTTTATGGCTTCTTATGCCTTCAGAGGTATATATGGGAGTCCTGCTATATTGGGGGAATTTTTGAATGGCTTTTTTTTTTTTTAATATGGTAAAAAGAAATAACATTAAACTTACTATTTACTAAACCAAGCTTGTCCAACCTGCAGCTTTGAATGGGGACCAACACAAATTCATAAACTTTCTTAAAACATTATTTGATTTTTGGGGAAGCCGAGATGGCTCAGTGGGTTAAGCGCTCACTTTGCAGCCCTGGGGTTCAAGGATCGAATCCCAGCCCTGGCTTGTGTGGACCCATATGCTGAACTGGGATACATTTCCCATTCGGGAGACCCCCAGCCCGGTTCCCACCCTGCACAGCCCCCTCCCACCTGTGTGGAATGAAGTCATGTTGAAAACTGATGACATACAACTATGAAGACTGCTCTGGGCCCTCCCCCTTTTTTCTGTCTCTCTCTGTTTCTCTTTACCTCTGTCTCACTCTGTCAAAAATAATAAAATAAGTCTTTAAAAAAAAAACATGAGACTTCTCTGTAATTTTTTTTTTTTTTTAGCTCATTAGCTATCATTAAGTGTTAGTGTATTTCATGTGTGGCCCAAGACAATTCTTCTTCCAACGTGACCCAGGGAAGCCAAAAGGTTGCACACCTCTGACTAAACCACTGTAATTCGTGCATTTTTTTAAATAAAAAGTAATATATTTATTGGCTTTGAGGAGTAGGTGGCTAGAACTGTTAACTGTGTTTTCAGCAAATCTACATGAAGGAAGAAGAAACTCACATGGTTTGGTTGGGGTCCAACCTCAGGACGTCCTGCCCTAGCAGTGTGGGGACTGAAGGCAGCCCCTGCCGCTCAATGGAAGCCTTTTTAGGAGGCACAAATGGCACCTAGGGCTTTGGTGGTGCCATGAAACATCCAATGACTCCTCTTATCATGTATTAGCCGTGATATATGAGCATGTTATAGAAATTCCACTCTATTTCTGCTAGATCTGGACTCTTCTTACTTTAATAGTAGTATATTTCTTGAAGAGTTACAGTTTCTTTCTTTGTTTTCTTTCTTACTTTGCCTTTCCTTATTCTAACCTTTTCTGTCTCAATCTCTCTCTCAATCTTCCTCCCTCCCTCTCTCCCTCCCTCCTTTTTTTCATTCTTTCTTTGATGTGAACATGTTTTATGTAAAAATGCCTTTAAATTAGCATTTTTTGGGTTAGCATCTGACCCTTTTGACATATTTTCCTCATGAATACATGAGCTCCTAGAGGTGGGTTAATTTTTTTAGAACAAACACGTGTTGAAGATCTGTTAGGTACCAAGATCATTTAGAGAGAGGGTCGAGGACATGAGAGCATATGAATAAGACGTGGGCTCCACTTTCTGGAGACGTGGAATCCAGAGCCGCGTGTGAAAATGGCTCGGACAGTCCCCTTGGAACTAACTGCATCAGTAATCCCTGAATTCCAGGAATGTTCAGTTTTTCTCACCAAACAAAGAATTACAACTACATTTTGTGTGTGTGTCTCTGAATACTCTAAAATGTTTCCTCCCTCTTTATCCAAATTGTTCAAACCTTGATTTCTGCCTCTTGCCTCAGGCATTGAGGAAACAAAGGAACACAGAGGAGGCCTCTTATAACCTTCCTTTTCCTGGGACCTTGACTTCCAAGCCACAGTGGCTCTGCTCCTCACTGATTTATCACCTTTACCCTTCTCTGGCAAACTGCAGTTTGTAGAATGTTCCAGTGGAAGTGGTTTTATAGACTGAGTGATCCACAGACTGTTTTTGTTATATTAAAAAACAAAACAAAATGTCTCAGAACTTTTAGGAATATGCTGGAGGGTACATGCCCCTAAGACGGTAAGCAATGGCTGTTCCTAGTACCTCCCTGTACTTAATTTTAAAAAGATCATAAAATGTCCAAAAATGAAGGTGGAAAGAAATAGCTGATCTAATTTTGTGGGGCTTTCTTTGTTAGACATTTGTACGAGTTTCATAAAAGGTTAAGATGTGGCCTGCTGCCTTTCTCACTAAAAATAGTGCAAGGATTAAAATAATCGTCCTGGAGTTAGAAAATGTAACCTTCACAAATGGCGCAATGGGCGTGGAAGAGGATCAGTGCTGAAAACTGGCGGCTCTTCTCGTTTCATTGTTCACCTTTATTCCATCTCAATAGACGGCGATTTGCTTTACTTTCCTCTGTGAAGAGAGACACTCTTGCTTCAACTTAGCTGTGCCGCACACCACTGTTCACAATGCGATGAGAATGTGTTGTGTGTGTGTATAAGAATTTAAGCTGGGTGTTCTGCCCAGGCACTAACTATCTGCAGTGAAACACTCTTCACACCTGGGTTTTCTGAGGCTTAGAGCACCATGGGAGAATCTGGGTTCCCCTCCACATTCTGGGCCAGAAACAGGAAAAGTGGAGAGAAATGTAATGGATGGAACAGCTTCAACATAGCAGTGGTAATCTTCCAAAGGCAGACAAAGGATTGGTGATAAGGGTTTAATCAGAGGCCAACTCCAAGGACAGATATAGGACTGAGACAAGAAAACTGAAAAGAAGAGTGTGAGACTGAATATGGGGCTGTAAAGCACAGGCATTTTTGAAGGGACTAGTTCAGGAAGTAAAAAATTAGAGGGCCAAAGGATTTGTAGAACAATAATGGTGGATTAGCATTTTGCTTGTTTGTTGGAGCACAGACAATTTTTGCTGATAGGGAGGCTGAAATGACCCCCCACCCCCGACACTCCAGTCCATTGTGTTCAAACCTATGTGCATCCAGTTGTTCCCCAAGCCCTGCTGAGAATGCCCTGTATATTACCTAAATTCATCCCAATACCGTGAAAACATTTCTCAATTCTGTGGTCAATGGTTCTTAGGCAATTAAAATAAGAGGCAGGGGAAGCCAGGATGGCTCAGTGGGTTAAGCGCTCACTTTGCAGCGCCGGGACCAAGGATCGAATCCCGGCCCCGGCCTGTGCGGACCCATGTGCTGAACTGGAAAGCTCCCCCAGTTCAGTTCTCTCTCTGTCTCTCTGTCTCTGTCAAATAAATAAATAAATAAAATAAATAAGAGGCAAATTTTTATAGAAAGTTTTACTTGCATAAGATCAAAAGTAATTTCATAAAAAAATCTTGAGCAGGCTTTATGTACCAGGTAGCAGTCTCTGATCAGTTAAGCACAGAAAAGTAAAATTGTGTTTCTGGAGTTAGTGGTTGAACATAGCTAACTGTAAACCAAAGCCTCTTAGCTTTACCAGTCCAGTTCTACACCTCCTATGGACGAGGCGCTGTGCTAGGGACCATGGCAGAATCTATAGATGATGAGCAAAAGATGGCTCATCCTTAAGGAGTTTGAAGTCACTGACGGAGACACAGGTATTAATGGAAGTTACCATGCTAGAAGGCAATGGTGGTAAGTGCTTGGGTGCGGAAGTGCTAACTCAGAAGGTTTAAGGGTTGCTCAAACCCTGAATACTCCTAAAAGAGGCTGGTTTTCAGGTCATGCCTTTGAGTGGCCACTTGCAGCAAACATCTGGACTTTAGCCTCATGGGTATCCCCTTGTTTACCTCTAACAAGGACCCTAAAAATTTCTGTTCTGTGCCTCATCAATGATTAGCTGAACAGTGTGTATCCACTGATCAACTGGAACAGAATGCTCATTAACCAAATATTTAAGCTTCTCTCCTTCCTCCAGGCCCCTGAGCTCTGATCCATCCACAGCCTAATCCCTCTTGACAGACCCCCCACCTGTTCTTTAATCTGCCCCCACTGTGCTGCTTCCCACTGGCTCACATCTTCCCTCTTCCTCTCCACACCTGGTTCTCTCTGGTCTTGCTTCCTCCTCTCTATAAAATAAAGTCCTTTGGATCTACCCCTTCAGATACTTGCAGATCTCATGGTTGGAACGTTCTGGCTATTGCAGTAGCTCCCCTCCTCATTGCAACAGTTCCTTTCTGCTTTTTATAATAATACTTCCAACTAAAGTCTCTCATTACCAACGTCCAAAGGTTTTTTTATTTGACATGACCCTCTGGCTGACTAGAGAATTCTTTACAGAAGCATATTTATACCTTCTCATTAGTGAAGAAAATGCCCGGGCATCTCAATGCCTATTTGCATGAAATGTAATAATTTATTTCTTGAATTCAAAGAGCCCCAATCTGTTTTTCTCTCAGTCTGACAAGTTTAGCTTTAGTTTACTTGAGTCTAAGTTGGTTTATCCCCAGGCCTGAAGACCAGTTGTTTATCTTGTGTCTTTTTCTCCTGTCCCTCCAACTTACTGCCAAGGCGTAGCCTGTGGCTCTTGGGATGGTGTGATTGTGTGAGTGTGTGTGTTTGTGGAGGGGAATGCCTGGTTTTCAGGTTCTGGTTGGGATTCCCCAGAGGAGGGGCTCTAGGCTCTGCCTTCTCTACTCTAATGCCTTCTAGGGCCTATAGTTCTGCCCCTTCTGCACATTATTTACACCACTGGACTTCAACCAGTGGTCATATTGCTCCCCAAGGGACATTTGGTCACATTGAGAAACATTTTTGGTTGTCATAATGGGAAGGAAGTGGCCACTGGCATCTAATGGGTAGAAGCCAGAGGGTTCTATGTGCAAGGTGACCCCCTCCAAAAAAGAATTCTTCAGCCCCAAATTCCAACAGTGCCAAGATTGAGAAATGCCAATTACATGAATATCACTGATCCTAACAAGTTTAAAGAATATTTTCTTATTCAAAATTCAAAAGTGGAATAGCAGAACATGTCTAGAGCTATAGCTATCCTTATCCAGTCACACTGTAACTATTTTTTTTTTTTTTTTTAATTAGAGGGTTTAAAGCTCTTGGAGTAAAATAGAAAAGACCAACAATTAGGCAACAAAACTTTATTGATTACTTTGCAATGTTAACTACAACATATATAGCTTCATTACAGGGTTACAATTCAGTATTTGTGCTTTGTATGAGTAAACACTTATTCGAGCACAACAAAAGTCTACACACAATATTTTGGGATTGTTTATAAAATAAATAGATCCTTTTCCATTTAGTAGTACAAAGAACTTTCAGCTTGAGATGATGGATAAATTTTAAAAGTTGACATTTGACTCGTGTCAAATTATACATATAACTTAAGTCTGGGCTATTTCTATAATGAATGTCTAATGAGTACTGGATGGCTTCCTAGGTGAGGGGTGGGGAGGCAGTGTGGCTAACAAGGGAGGTTTTTTGACATTTTAAGATATGGATGACACATAAGGCCAGCCCTGTTGGTGTGGGACCTCATTCACATTTACAATTACATCTCAATCTTTAAAAATAGTGGACAGGCGTAGTGTTTCAGTAAACCTTTAATACACGCCTTCTTGGATCAAGAAAACAGAAGCCAGCACACTTCATTTAGTTGAAAGAAGACTTATTTTAAGGAGAAGTTAGATATTTTCATTTTTTAAAAGATTAAATTTTGAGACTAAATTTAAATACTTAAATTTGATAAGGCTTTCATTTTACCATATTCAATGCCAATATCTTTAAATCAAGAGTGTATGATCCTAACTGGTTATGTCAAATCCTGCTTCCGCCATTATGGATGCTGTCCCAGTAGCAGGTCTGCCACAAGGGTACCAGCGCATTTGTAATGAAGCCACTGAGCTCAAGTGTCACTATGTGACATAAGGCCAACATCTCCTCATATTTCATAAACCTCTAAGCTAATGCAGTATATCATTTAAGATAACAATCTCTTCACAATTTACAATAAAAATAAAATGAACATTTATATTTTATATAATTTAATGCACAAGCAGATTTTATCTCAAAAAGCATTTTTTTGGTAAGACAGCTTGTCCTTAGGGTATGAATTCTGTAATACAGTGATGAAGATAAGATAATCTTTGACTTTCCTGTCTCTCAGCAGAACACCAATAGTTTTCTGGTTAGCTTGGAACCTAGCTGTTGTTGGGAAGATGAGAAGTATTTATTAATGGGTTGCAGTAAGTAAATCAAATCACTGTAGTAGAGGACATTGTTAATATTCTTGCATTTTCTGTTAATATCCAATGTTAATTGGCCTAAAAGGGGAAACGTTTTGTATCAAAGTTCTGGAAATTTCTTATCATATCTTAAGTGTTCACCCGGGCTGATAGCCCTTTAATCAATTAAAAAGGTTAAAGCATAGTCTACACAATTATTTTGACCAGTGACTTTGTTTCCCATTGATTCACATAATTGGATACATTACATATTTTCTATTATTAAAAATATGCAAGAGTAGCTTTCCTAGAGTTTGGGCCTCATTATAAGCTTTTCAGATGAGGCCTAATGAAGTTTCTGTTTTCCTAGCCATTTTGATACAAACTCTTTTGAACTCATCCATAGGCTGTCCTGAAATGTACAGATCAATATTCTGCTCAGTTTATTCCATGTGTAGTAGACTTGGCTGCAGATGTTTTTATAGCTCTTCTAATGTGATGCAATGTTTTGAGAGAGTTTAGAGCATTTAGAGCCAATGACTGTAATGTAAGCCGGAATATAGGAAAGGCATACTCAACAGGATACAGCCGCTTTAGCCCAGTTCCAACAGCCAGTCAAAGAGGCTTGGGGCCCCCTCTTTCTGCTCCTCGTGCATTTTGCAGTACTGAACCACAGCGTGAAAGATGTCCCCCACTTTCCATGACTTCTGATGAATCAGCTGCACGACATCTAGAAACTAAAGTACAGCACAGAGTTAGGACTCACGTATCACACAGGATCCTCAGCCATCTCATTTACCGGCTCTTCCAAAGTCAACATCTCTCCAGGCTAGCTTTCCATAGCTCTGGTGACATGACACTCTTTTCCAGAACAGTCTATTTTTTCTCCTTGACAGCTCAGATCATTAGTGAGTTCTTTCAACTGAACTGGAATGTTCCGCCCAGCAGTTGCCATTCATTGATTGTGACAGACTAGATGGAATTCTTCTCTCAAGAGTCTGAAATAGCTTTGAGCTATTTGAAGAGTTTTCTCAGGTCTGTTTTGCTCTGGGTTAGACCTGCTACATGTGCCACAAATAATGTCTGCTTTGGAGGTGCATGTTTAGGCCAAATAAATCAAATGCTAAACTTTTGGGTTAGGTCACCTACTACTGGTTCCTCATTCCATCTTGAAAGTCCCGTCTGCCATCATCAGGAGAAGTTGCCTTTCCATTGTAACAGGAAAAGGGAAAATTGAAGAAACACCCTCGATTAGTTACTCTGGTTATTGCTACTAGCTTCAATTTTTAAAAAATTACTTAGGTTTTTCAGTCACAACTGACATTCAATATTATTTACTCTGGGTTTCAGGTATACAGCATCGTGGTTAGACATTTACATAATATATACAGTGATCCACCTGATTAGTCTAGTACCGCCTGGCACTACACATGGTTTTTGCTACATTATTGACTATATTGTCTAGGCTGTGCCTTACAACTCCACGACTGTTCTGCAACTATCAATTTGTATTTCTTACTCCCTGCACCTTTTCCCCAGCTCCCTAACCTGCCTCCTCTCTGGCAACCATCAGTTTGTTCTCTGCACCTACTCAGTTGAGTCTGTTACTTGGAAAGGTTTTGACTGCCAGTGAAGTAGAAGCTCAAGTGTTGGAAGATGGAGAAATCATTATAGGTTGTCACTTCATGAAACTTTGGCAGGAAGCCCCATGGGAAGCCTCTCAAACCCCTTAAAGTAACAATTATTGAAGAGCTAAAATCTGTAGGAAATACTTTCATGCTTGTGATCTTTTTCAGCTCTACCAACCTCCTTGTAAAGTGGGCACTAACAGATGAAAAACTGAGGGCCTGAGAGATGAAAAGTTGGTAATAGGATTCCTGGTTTTCTCACACTTCATATCCCATATGCTGTTTCTACCCCAGCACCCTGCTGCATTTTGGTGGTAGGAGAATTTGGCATTGATAGTTATTTGGATCCCTGGGAGAAAAGGACAGACTGGGAATGTAGTATAGTTTTATAAAAAAGAAAGACCCATTAAAAAGATGCGGGTTGTGGCTTAGATACTATTTATTCAATGTTTCCTTCTAGGAGTTTTGGCTCTGCTATTTCTGTGTTTGCTCTGATTTTTAAATTCAGCCAGAAACTGAAATGCTAATTTCTAGCTGTCTTTTTCCTTCTCTCCAGCTTGAATTTGTTAATTCACTTCAATTACTGAGACATTGTCTTATAAAGAGCTACTATTAAATTATGTTTCTTCTCCCAGCTGCAATGACACCAACTATATGCATAGTTATAGAAATCAGTGCTTTATTGTACTGACTTGCCTCATGTTGGCTTAATCAGAATAAAGCAATTTTCTAGGCTGGAAAATGAAATGCTTCACTTTTTATGCGTGAAAACATAAACATTATCTCAAAGAGTTTTAGGATGATGTGAAAAAGGAATCAGATGAGAGGCTGAGGGCAACTATGTTGTAGATAGCAATCTCCCAGGGAGGGACAACATCTTAGCCATTTCTTGTGCCTTCACCTAATAGGTACTCAATGAATGTTTGCTGAATGACAGAAGGAATAAATGACCTAATGCTAGTCAAACAAATTCAAAATGATCAAGAAGAGTATTTGAAATATGGAGTGACATCCAAAATCAGTGCAGATAAACTTTGTCTAAGTATTCATGCAATTTATTTGCACATGTTATTAAAAAAGTAAATGTTCATGTCTTGGGGCTGCCTACTTAATAATATCCTATTGATAGAAAGCTCCCCCCAAATAGTTGGAAGCTGTGGATCTAGGAAAGGGTCAAACAGAGCATAATTAGGGCAACAGTGGTGGGCAAGGAGCAAAATACAATCTGGTCATGGGGTATATTACTTATTGCATGGTGACTGAGAGTGGACATTGTGGGGTAGGGATACCCAGAACCTTTGTTCATTGCTTATTAGAACAGCAATGGAAGTTTAGCTTCATTCAGCTACATCAGTCTCAGTGATAGAATTTCAGAGACTATGAGTTGTCTAGGACTTCTCACAATTCTGCCTAGCTTCCTGTTTATGGAGTTCCTGAAATTTCAGAGAGTTTAATCTTTGAGGTTAAGGCTTTGGTTAAAATGCAGATACCCTCATGTAAGGGAACATTCCCAGCATCTGTCAGTAAGTTATAGAGATGTGTATAAATAATTCTGTGAGCTGTTGCTTATGTCTTGGTGTGTATAAAAGATCTGAGGCATTTTCTCTATTGAATAAACACAAGGTATCAGAGAAAAGGGGAGAAAGGTTAGGATATCTTTGCATGATTTGATTAATCAGGCTTCCAGCTCTTACTGGAAGTCTAGAAAATAGGAGTTCTTACTGGAAAAGACATGAACATCAAGTTTCTGAGGTTTTCACAGAAAGAGGCTCATAAATTGTTGACTTCTCTTCTAGATTTTCCTCAATAGTTACCAGTGGCCTTAGGCCAGACACATCTCTTGAGGATGTCTCCTCTCCCTTAACATGTCTTATAAAGATGCAGTCAACATTAGATACACAGAAGTATAAAATTGGCTTCAGTTCCTTTCTTCTTTTCTTTCTGTAAATCCTGGATCAATGGACCACCATTTTGTTTCCAACTTTTATCTCTGAGTCATTGCTCTAGAAGAGAATCAAAGCTCCAGAGTAGATGCCAATATTTGCCAAAGCCTTTCCAGAAGGCTTTCTGCCTCAGATCTTTCTTGAAGTCCACTATCAGCTTCCTTCTCTCTGGGACCTGCTAAAGGAGACCCTCCCCATATGGTGATGGCCACAGGATGTCACTGATTGGCCCAAAGTTGTCAAAATGCCCTACCCGCAAGATTGACTTGCCGGTAGTTTGGGGAATGGTCATAGGCTAGAAGCTCTTGCATGATGTCTAAGTCCAGGTTGCTAGCCCAATAATAAAACTTTAAAAATGATCTGGTTCTGCTAAATATAGCCTACTCTCATGACTTAATCACAACATCCGGACCTTGAAACATCTGTGAGGCTGATGAGCAGGAAGGTCATATACTTTTTTTCTTTCTTTATTTACAAACATTTATACATAAAGATGAAGCTAAGATTGTGAAGAATCCAGAAAAAGACATTCCAGCTCATTACCATAGCCTTTCAAAACCACATTCTAAACGGCAGCTGGTCCTAGATCTTTCATTGTCCCTGCTCATGTTAGTGCCTTGGTAATTTCAACATCAGCTTTCATATGTCAGGGATCAAGGTTTTTCTTTCCAATTCATTGAAACATAAAAGCTCTTTTTTTATTGCCTGCCATTTCAGAATCAATAATAGAATCCCTTTGTATTACATCATAGTTGGCATTTCCTTGGGCAAATATTTTGTCTAAGCAAACTAGAAGAATTTACACCTTGTGATGGAATGTCATTGGCAGCTTCATTTGACGAAGTGTCTTTTATAGTCTCAGGTGCATTTACTAAATTAGATAAATCATTTACCAGATCATATGGTGGGATCTATGGAAACTGTTGCAGGTGGTGTGGTTTTTGGGAAACATTCAGCCTAGATTTCTGAAGGCAGCTGAGTTTACATGCCCTCCACCTCCAAGGTCAATGGTGGGAAGGATATCCTCTACCACTTTAGCTCATGCCTGTGTTTTCACAAGCAGGGCCCTTAATAAGTTGGGACCACCGTATGGAAGACATGTTGGTTGAATTAATTTATCCAAAAAAATTCAGAATTCACACAAATAGAGAGTCAGGGTATACATCTGTGAATGGTGTTTAATACTCGAGTGACCATGGGAAAATGACATTTCTGAACTTAATAGAGATGTTTCTTTAACCTCCTCAGAGCTGACCAGGAGTAATGAAACTCTGCTGCCCTTGTGTGACAAAACCTCTGGATGGGAGGCTGCAATGTCTCTTCCACCACTTAATGATGGCCACTCAACTGCCTGACTCATAAAATATCATCAGAATGAGGTCTCCAAATGTACAACTGATCAAATAAAGGATGTCAAAATTTTGCTCAAATGTTTGCCTAATTTAACCAGTTCTGTCACAAACAGTGCACATTTATGGATAAGCCATGATGTGCAGAGAGCCTGAACTCTAAGGAAAAAACTAGCAGATTTAGTCCTTTCCATTACTTGGGCATAAGGTCCTTGAGCTAATGCTAAATTGAATAAATTGAAACATCATTTAATGCTTTTCTTGACAACACTAATGGAACATTTATTTTCTTACAAAAATAGCTCTGAGTGAAGACAGGCATTCTCTTTGAGAACTGGAAATTAATGGGGGCTAAAGAAATATCAAGTCTGTGTATAATTTACACATCAAGGTATTAGTAACACATCCCTTACCAGTTTACCTAATGGGGATTGATGAGATGGATTTTCAGAGACCTTTATGTGGTTTCTTCAAAATGGTGGATTATATAAAAATCAACTCTATTAAAGAGGCCATCTAAAAATGCATCATGTAATGTTCTGAGGATAAAGTTGGAAAACAACCTGTCTTTCATTTTTCCAGGAATCTAAGAATGCCCTTTCCCTAGAATGTTTTTGTTTTTTGCCCATGGCAAGAGGCCTTTGGGATCATGTATGGCAGGAAAGAGGGGTCAAATGTGGAGTGACTTTCACTCTACCTTTTGCACTGGGCAAGTTGGGTGGTAAGATGAAAGAGTTTACCAGGCATCACCTTGCACACAAAGTATAGGCTAGTATCTAGACTCAGATGGTGTAGAATGGTAAGTAGTCTAGTTATGATGTTGGCCAAGGATCTGTTCCCTAGATTTATATTTCTGGTTGATAGAGAATGACAATGAGAAAGTATGCCTCATGCAAATCTGTTTGATAGGGAATTAAAAAGTCCTTATCTTTGACACCATGCCACAATATGTTTTAAATATCAGGGCCTCACTTTGATTTCTGGTATATATATGGGCTGTCCAGAAAGTATCCAGCCATGTAACTGTTCTCATTATACTGACAATGGCTGGATTTTTTCTGGAATATATATATATATATATATATATATATATATATATATATATATCAAACCTTTACTTTTAGCTTTTATTTAAACAAGTGTTACAAAGATTTATTTCAGAGCAGGGAAATATTAACAAAAAATAAGACTGAAAAAATTTCTATTTCTTCAATTTACTTTCTCATTGTCACCCACTAGCCCAGACAATGTGACGGTCAAAGAAACAGTAATCATGATTATATTTATGCAGGTGGAAATTCTAGTCCTAACTTTAATGTGAAAAGTAAAGAACAATTCAAATTCAAATGGGTTAACTGGGCATTTACTGCATTTCCAGCAGTGATGAAAATACACGTCTTATTGATATGCAAACCTGGAACATGGTACCTTTTCAATTCTGTTTTCCTGAGACTTCTTAAAGTAGATGGTAGGAATCCCAAGTTCAGAGGCAGCTATCCACTGCAGAGTGGTTCGAAGCTCAGCATCCAGACAGTCTGGCTCCAGGTCAAAGTTGACCACCAGCAGGCCACCCTGGTGGCTGGCTGCTCCCCCAGGCGCTCCAGAGGCACACTCTGAACACAGATACAACCACACTTACTGTGCTTCCCACAGGGACAGGCAGACAAATTGTGTGTCAAAGTTATGGGAACGTGGCTTACCCTCTATGTTTTCTGACTGTCCTTTAAGAATCTCCTTTTCTTCTACTAATTCACTTTGGAAGAAAACAACAGTATATGGTTGGTAATATTTAGGAAGAATATGCTGTAAATGGAAGATGAGGTGATGTTGTTTTTTTTTGTTGTTGTTTTTTTAATCTAAAAGCTTAAGTTTATTCTGTATTTATCACTTTCATAGAGTGAAGTAATACGGGAGACATGAAAATTTGGATATTAACAAACAGCTGTGGGCTCTTCAATAAATATTCTGCCTCTAACAAAACAAAAAAGGCCAGATAAACTGCATGGTTTTAGTTGGGATAAGTCATGCAGGAGGCTCTGAGAGGGGCATTCTTCTCTTTTCTCAACCCCTTTCCCATAAACTTCCGATGCTTGAACATCAAGGAGAGATTATGTAGGCAACTAGCTCTGATTTAAAGATTTATCCTTCTTCCATATTTTGCTGATCATTTAAAGGACCTTTTGTTTCCATCTTGACACAAGGATTTTTTTTCTGTATACTATGATACAAACATACATTTGCTTTTTAGCCTATGAAAATCCTTTTTTCCCTGACAAATGGTTCTTTGATCAGAAGTAAGAAAAAAGACAATCAGTGAACTGCAGAATATCTCAATTAGTTGAAATTTTTCTTTTTTTATATCGGGCAGATGTAGTAGGATGGATGTGGTTTAGAGGTAGACTCATAACTGAAGTAAATATCTCATTAGGCACAGTAATGCTCAATATCCAAGGTGTTGGCACACAGTGAGTACTTATTAATATTAGGGAGCCTTGAATATAGTGGGAGGCATCGGCAAATGTTTCCAACATGAGAACATATGGCTCAAGAGCTGGAAGGAAGTGACTGGGGGAAGTCCATGGTTGTCCTGTATTTTTGTCCTAAGAATTAAAGCACAGGGACTCTTAAAAATGTGTATTTTTATGACAGAAGGTTGTACCTTATATTTATGTTACTGCTGAGCTCTGGCTGACAAATTAGGAATAAAATGGAATTTATTCCCACACGAAATATGGCTAATAATTATATTGAAGGATAGAAACTTTCCTAAGATTTCTGAGACATTCTGTCAGATCTCTATGAGAATGATGTAAGTGTGGTGACCCGGGGTGGGTCCCGTCTCTGCTGTTACAGAGCTGTACAATGCTGCTATGGCTGGTGGTATTGGTTTCCTCTGAATTCATAGAGTCTGTGTGGTTCAGGTTCACACACCATGGAGAAAGATGGAAAAAGTAGCTACATAAATCTTTCCTGGAGAAAAACAAATTTGCCTCAAAGTAGTTTTTCTATTTGTTTTGTGTTTTTGGTTCTCCTTTAAAAAACAAAAGAAAACAAAAGCCCGAGATAACGTGCATGTTCATCTCTACTTGTGAACAATGCCCTTGTACACCACAAAAGAATTCACTGTCACCTCCAGTTACTAAGGAGTAACTCCTACCATAGGACACCTGGTTCCATAGGAAGCAAAAGTGCTTCATCATGGAGAGCAATGGAGGAAGTAGGCCAGGGAACAAATTTTGTCCTATACTTCTTTTTCATTTTTCTGAAATTTCAGAAATCTCCAAATAATAAGCTAAGTCATAGTTCAAAAACTAGATGTTGATTTATTTAATTGTCCAGAAAAATTTCAAATCCTACATGTAGTCCTGACCTCACATTGCCCTCCCTTTCTGCGTCCTATACAGAGTGCTTTTCTAAGTGCTTCTCCCCCTTGCTCTTCTAGAAGGGCCTTGTATTTTGGGGAGCAGAGCTACTGCATGGGGATGGCATCTCCATCAGGGCACCATTGGCATCAGATACATTTAGTAGTAACAATCCCAGGCATCTACCAGTAAAGGAAAAGCCAGCCCCACTGGAATCTATTGAACAATAGTCTTTGTTGGTTGACATGGTCCAACAGTAAATGGATTTTTGTTTCTCTGTGTCCAACTAGGTGAAATGACGTATGGGGGCTGTCTGGAAAGTATCCAGTCATGTAACCATTCTTGTTATATTGACAATGGCTGGATTTTTTCCGGGCAGCCCTCCTATATGTCTAATGATATAGATAAGCTTTATCTGAAATGGCTATGTCATACGGGGCAGATTTGTAATCCAGAAAGCAGGTGGTAGGCTGGGGCTCTTCGAGGCCTGAGTCCTTGCTCCAGGGACATGGAACCACACATGCCCAGGGACCATGGCAGCACAGACATGATGAAATCGGGGGCTGGCATGACCTGAACGCTCACAGTGGACTGCCGGATGGAACTGGAGGGGCGATCTCACAGTCACTCCGTCTCGGCGGCTACTTACTTAATCATGGGAGAAGATGGCATGCTTTCCTGATAAATGTCCAGGTCCAGAATGCCAACACTGCTAGTGGCACTACTGTTGCCACTGCTGACAAAGCAAAAGTTTACATATTAGTGCCAGTCCCCACCACCTGGCCACAGTGCCGACACTGATCGTCCCCTATTCTCCGGGGACCTTACTTTAGTCCCCAGAAGAATATTGCTTTGTGTCTCCTAAATTGATCTCTGTTTCTGACCAAATTGGGGAAAACACAACAGAAGACATTTTTGGCTCAAGGCAACCTTCCTCATTGTTCTCATCATCAGTGGTGTCTAGTTTCTGCAGTGAAGGCCACACCTAATGGGTGACAATCAGCATGACTCCTTCCTTCCTCATTCCAATTACTGTGAAGATGCTTAACTATCAGTAGAACACTGCTTGGGTGTACCCACAGAAACTAGGATACTTCTGAGAATGCTGCCTGGGAGGGATCCTGGAGTGCTTATCTGCCTCCTTTTGACAGAAGCCAGTGAGTGGATGCATGGACTTCCCTTTGCCACTCAAGACTTTTCTGAGGGACATGGCATAGGACATGTGCCTAGCTTGCTGTTTCCTTATGGAACTAGAGAGTTCACACGTAGACTTGGGGGGCACCTGAAGTCTTCTAAGATAAGTCCTTTATCCTAAAATCTGTGAGAAGGCACAACAAATGCTCCCTTATGCATCATGGAGAAGGAGGGGTCCCGTCTTGTATCACTATCATACATTGCATAATCAGCATATGGTCTCGTTGCTAGCTTGAAATGTGTTAATTGAAACACAGTAGAGTTGAGCTAACTTTGAGGCTCTGTCTGTACTTGTAAAATGGAATGCATCCAATTTCACCAAACCCACTGAGTTTCCTCACACTTTCTCTATTTTCCCATGGTGACTCTTTCAAGTAAGGTTCACAGAGGGTGAGAACTGGTGTGTCGTAAGAGGACAGTCTTCCCTTGGGAGTACCATGAGTCACCAACTAGATTCCCTCCATTTCAAGTTCCCGTCTTGGGTCTCATGTCGGGTACTGAATATATTCACTGATTGAAATCTGATGACTCAAACATTGTGTCTGAAGTAGTGAACCCTAGAAACTTCTGCTACATCCAAAGATTCCAATCCTCTTTGCTTTTCGTCTCTCCATTGTGACATTTCGCACCCGCTTCTGGAATGCTCGGCAAATGGTTCAACATTGTGACATTTTCCTAAGTCTAAACAGATTGAACTGCTAGAAACAGAACTTTCAAGGAACCACACACCCGTACGCCTGTGACCCCATTTTTCAACTGCCCTTTCTGGAATGTTTGTGGCCTTGTTGGCCGGGAATCAAGACTTAGGGCAGAAACATGGAGATTCTTTCTGTTTTTACCTCACAGAGGCATAGATTTTAGTTTCTAGCTCCTGCCTGGCTGGGGTCCAGTCAAATCTGCCATCTCATTAGTTCTTCTCTAGCTTATCCAGAGTGGCAATATACAGAACAGGGGACAGAGAGGGCAGGGAACAGTCAGGCCAAACAACATGACACAATGTGGAAACACTTGCCTCGTGTAAACCCAGCCTGGGTTGCATCTGAAACACAAATGAACCAGAAAGAAAGTATCAAACACACGGGGTGTAATAACAGCTTTTCTTAAAAAATCCATAGTTGTCATCACTGAGTGTGTCAGCTGGGGCTTGCAGAGATAGGAACACAGCTGACTCTTAACCTTGGCCAAGGTGACTGAAGCCACAACTGGATATTAAGATACCTCTCAGCACAAATCGTGACAGGCAGGCACCTTGACCCGCAGGAGCTTTCTTATTTTGCACTCTCTATTAGGGACCCTCTGCACAGAGCCATTTATAATGCATTTCTGGACTTTGTGCTGAGACCTATTTCCCTGGGAAGGCAAATGAAGAGCAGGTACCTCATGGATCGCTCACTGAGCTGCAGAAAGCTACTTGTGTCATCCGGGTTGTCGTCCTCGTTGGCGAGCTGGGACCAGCTGTCTGTGCTCTCCCCACTGCTGCCGGGAGGGTTGGGGACCTCATTGGTGGCTCTTCCTTCTGTTGAGACTTCAGCCTCTGGGACATCTCTGGCCTTGGGGCTGTCACTGCAGGTGGTAAGATGTTATTATGGAGAGTGAAAGCATAAGACTGAGCTGCTCACAGGGACCTTGCTGGCTGCTCTGTCGAGCGCAAATGTCAGGCACCATGAGCAGGATGCCCTTAGATGCAGGTGGCGTCCTTTTAGGCTCACACTTCTGCTCATGCCCTTGGTCCCATTTTGCCTTTTCAGGATCACTGTCCATCAGCTTCCCTATCTCTGCATTTGATCTTTCTGCTCACTCCCTTCGTTCATCTCAAAGATACATTGAGCTCCCCCTGGCCTGCCTATATGAGAATTACTGAGGGGTAGTGGTTAAAACGGACATACTCAGAGCATCCTCCCCAGAGATTATGGCGCCAGGGTTCTGCAAGGAGGCCCAGAAACCTGCACTTTTAAACAACCACCCACTAACTCTAATGCAAGTGGCAGGTGGCCCATGCTGGGAAAAATATGTACCCAGCCCCGTTCTGGTGGTTTCCCAAATAATTTTCACCTAGAAATGCCTGTGAACACAGTTTGCTCTTGTAGACAACTTTTTTTCTTTTTTTGTATTGAGGTACAGTTTATATAAAGTCTGTAATTTTAACACAAACACTTTAAAGTATGTATACATGCATGAACCACCACCACCCATCAAAACTTATATGTGGAAAATAAAATTGAAAGAAACAAAAACTCATGGACACAGCCAATAGTTTAGTGGTGACCTGAGGGTAAGTGGGGAGGTGGGTAGCGGAGGGAGGAGGCATCAAATATATGGTGATGGAGCAAGAACTGACTCTGGGTGGTGAGCACACAATACAACACATAGATGATGTAGAATTGTACACGTGAAACCTATGCAATTCTTACCAACCAATGTCACCCCAATAAATCCAATAATTTAAAAATAAATTTGAAAAACGCAGACAACTGTTTACTCCATCTACTCTTGAAAGTTCTGATTTATACCAGCCCCACTTTTCTGGATGCGTGCTTTTTATGTTATTATTACATTTATTCGGGGCGACACTGGTTAGTAAAAGTGTGTAGGTTTCAAGTGTACATTTCTAGAATACATCGTCCACGTGGATTATGCTTTCTAGATCCAGCAGCTGTCCAGAACATTTAACCCTTGAAGCCTTTCCTCCCTGGTCTCCCCTGAATTTCCGCCTCTCTGGACACTTGTTGCCTGGAACTCAGTCCTCTGCTTTTCCTGTAGGTGTCGCTACAGCCTCCTCTTGATGGCTCCCGGCCCTCTTCAAGTGCCTAAGCAACTCTCCTCCCTGGTCTATGGCAATAGCTCCCAAGTCTGAACTCTTACCACAGCCCTTCTTCTTGATTCTAGGGCTCTTTTTTTTTTTCAGCTGGTCTTTTGAACATATCCAGTCTATGTCATGAACACCTCAAAATCAATGTATCTATCTAGAGCAAAGTCCAATTACCCTCTCACCCTCTTCCCACATTCCTTATTTTCTTCAAACTTCCTGAGTGTTTGGGCTAAAAATCTTGCAGTCTTCTGATTTCTCCTTCTTACCCTTTCTATTCAGTTTGTTGCTGTGTTCTTTCAGATAAGTATGTGTGAGAGATATACTTATCTCTGTCTCTGTGGTCATGAAATGATCTTGTTAGGTCCTCCTGAATTGGTAGAATTTTAGATTCAGAAGGAACCTCAGCATTTGCCCACAGAAAAGGATTTTTCCAAGATTGCAACAAGGCTTGGTACCAGATATTGGAGTTTTGAGACTCATGGGTATTTCACCCACCCTGACTCCTTGACTGAACTAGACTGTATCAGCTTCCTAACAATTGAGCCCCAACTATGCCTCCTCTTTCAAAATCTTCACATTGCTGCCAGATTGATGTTTCTAAGGCATCTCTTTGACCATACTTGCCCAAAAGCCTGCCAGGACTCTCTGAAGCTAAACTTTATCCTTCATGGTTTTCCGTGGCCCATCCAGTTTTCTCTGCCTCCTCCCTAGTTATTACTCAGCAAAGCAAACCATCTGTTGTTTCTCAAACATGCCAGGGATTTCCTGCCTCTTCATCTTTGTCCCATTGCTTCCTCTGACCAAACAGTGGAGAGACTAAGGCGCCCGGGCTCTATTCCTGAGGTCCCTTCTGTAGATGCTGGTTCTACAACCTGTCACCCATCCAACTTGGACCACTAAACAAACCTCTCTAAACAGTAATACTCATCTCACAAGGGTATTTGGAAGACATAAATAGAAAACTAAAGATCGTTTAATGCATTTAGCTTAGTACGGGAATCCTGCCCCCTAAGATTCCTTGTCACAGCATTCTGGAAAGGTATTGAGGTGGCTGTTGCTCACATGATGTACTGCCAACATTTGGTGAAAAGAGATCCTTAATACGCTTGATTTTCCTGTCAAAAATGTTGATAATCCTCCAAATTGAGCAGGGAGAAAGGAAAGGAATGGATGCAGCCGAAGAGGCATTTAGTGAATTTAGTTAAATTCAAATGAAAGAAAAATTCATTGATGACAGATGGGAACAATATATATATTTCCAAAAAAAGTGGAAATAAGCCAAAAACTGAGCACAAAGGAAAGGGCTCCAAACCCTTTGTTTAGTTAAGAAGTAATTTCCTGGAATACTTTCTTGCTAAATTAGGTCCCGTGTCATTAGAAAGATTTATTCCAGCATAATTCTTACTAAAGTGAAGTTACGTCTCAGTGACTGATATTAAACATCCAGGTTAAAATTGGGTTTGTCAAGAGTATTTTATCTCAATTTCATGCCCTATTTACAGTAAATCATATTCTATGTTACATACCTGAGGAATTAAGAATGAGTAATGATTATCACAAACATTAGTTTTCATTTCTTTTGAAATGTGTGGCTTTGCATGTTTATGGGTACACAGATGTGTTATGCACATGTATGCAGACAGCTTTTTCACACTTTTTAAAGATTTATTTTTTATTGTTCAAGAGAAAGAGAGAGAAGAAGGATGCCCAGAGCAGTCTCTATAGTTATATGTCATTAGTTGTGACATGGTTTCATTCCACACAAGTGGACATGGGGCCATGCAGGGTGGGAACCGAGCTGGGGGCCTCCCGCATGAAAGGTGAGAACTTTCGCTGCCATATGGCAGTTATCAGTTTTGTCACACAGTTCAGCATGTGGGTCTGCAATGGGCCAGGGCTGAGATTTGATCTCCGGACGTTGTGGTTGCAAGACAAGTGCTCCATCTGCTGAGCTATCACGGTATTCCCTCACACTTCTGATCACATACAGATCTTTAGAAGACCGTATTTGATAATCTATTCGATTAAACTGTAGAATCTTTGTTGTCAGGGATCTCATGATCATCTAGCCCAGTGTGTCCCAACTTAATGTATTAGGAAACCACCGTCATGACTTTTGCCATATTTGCATTCTTCCTGTATTAGGAGAACAATAAAATTTCTTTAAATCAGTTTACTTTATATAACTTAAATGTGTTTATTTTGAAAAGAAAATTTGAGTCATTACTTTAAGTGAAAAAAAGGAATCACTTGCCATAGGTAGAAGGTCACAATAAAAATAATACATAGATAGAGTAAAAAACCCTCTTTCCAATTGGTTATGCAATTATTTACTGTAAAAAGTTGAAGGGGGAAATCATGACAATTAAACATTATACATCTTAAATATTTTAGTTTAACTTTAAATGCATAAGCATGTAAATCATCAAACTTTAGACTAAAATTTTTGGTTTCTTTGATTTTTTTGATTCTATTTTTGTAATCATTGATTTCTGATCTTATTTTTATTATTTTCCTCCTTATTTTATTAATATCTTGGGTTTAATTTGATCATCTTATTTTGGCTTCTTAAGGTGGAAGTTTAAATCATTGATGTTAGATCATTCTTCTGTCTTTATTTTTAAACATAGAAACATTTAAAGGTACAAATTTCTTTCCCAAGTGCTGCTTTAGCTGCGTCTCACACATTTTGATATGTTGTGTTCTCATTTTAATTCAAGTCGAAAGTTACTCTAATTTCCCTTGTGACTTACTGATTGACCAGTGGATAATTTAGAAGTGTGTTGATTTCCAAAGATTTTGGGGGATTTCCCAGACATCTTTAGTTATTAAATTCTAGTTTAATTCCATTGTGATCAAATAACATTCTGTAGGATTTCAATTCTTTTAAAATTTATTATGGCTTGGTTTATAGCCTGTGGTCTATTTTGGTGAACAATTCACATGCACTCAAAAACATGTATATTCTGCTTTGTTGGTGGAGTGTTTAATAAATATTAATTAGGTCAAGTTGATTGAGAATACTGTTCAAGTCTTGTATATCTTCATTGATTTTCTGCCAATGATTCTATCAATTACTGGGAGAAAAATGTGAAATTTCCAACTATAATTGTGAATTTGTCTATTTCTCATTCCAGCTCTACTAGGCTTTGTTTCATGTAATTTAAAGTTGTTATTTAGGTGATCTCATATTTATAATTATTATGTCTTGTTTTTAATGAATTGGCCCCTCTATCATTATAAAATATACTTCTTTACCCCTGATAAAATTACTTGTCCTGAATTCTACGCAGTCTGATATTACTATAAATACTCCATCTGTCTTTTATTTCTTTTTCTATCGTTTTACTTAAAATTATCTGTATCTTTATATTTGAAATGCATTTCTTACAGTTTATGACAGGGTTTTGCTCTTTTATTCAGTCTGACAATCTCTGCCTTTTGATCAGTGTTTAGATCACTGATAATTAATGCAATTTTCAGTAAGATTGGTTTTACATATATCATCTTAATAATTTTCTATTAATTTCATTGGTTCTTTGTTTCTTTTCCTCCCTTTCCCTACATTTCATGGTGTTGAATGGAAATTTTTTAGTGATCCATGTTGGCTTACTAGCGTAGCTCTTTGTTTTATCGTTTTAGTAGTTATTCTAAGGGAATCTTTAATTTATCACAGTCTACCCTCAGATTACATTCTACAAATTCACATAGAATGGAAGACTTTTACAATAGTTTGCTTCCATTTCCTTTTCCCATTCTTTGTGCTATACTTGGCATATATTACAGTTCTGCATATGTCATAAAGCATAATTTCTTTTTGTTTTAAATTATCTTATAAATAACTTTTAAAAGTAAGAAAAAGTGTTTTATATTTACCTATATATTTACTATTTCTGGAATTTGTTTTACTCTGTATTGGATCCAAGTTTCCATCAGTATTATAATAGTTTCCTTCAGCCTAATAATTTCCATTAATGCTTCTTTTTGTGCAGATATAAGAGTGGCATATTCTCTAATATTATATTTGTATAAAAAGTTAGTATTTCACCTTTATTTTAGTTCTTTTTCACTAGTCTTTATTTTTTTAGAGCAGTTTTAGGTTCACAGTAAAATTGAGCAGAAAGAACAGTTCCCATATGCTCCTCTTCCCCCACATGCACATGTTCAATCCCCCTCCATCCGCATCCTGCACCACAGTGGTGCATTCATTATAGCCAATGAACCTACATCGATACAGCGTGCTCACCCATAGTTTATATTCAAGTTCACTTTGGTGCTGTGTATATTTTATGGGCGTGGACAAATGTATAATGACACATATCTATTATTATTATATCAACAGAATAGTTTCACTGCTTTAAAAACCCTCTGTGCTCCATCTGTTTATCCCTCCCCCACTTCTAACCTCTAGTAACCACTGATCTTTTCACTGTGTCCATACGGGTATAGCATGTGTTCCAGAATGTCCTATAGTTGAAATTATACAACCTTTTCAGATTGGCTTCTTCCACTTAATAATATGCATTTAAGTTTCTTCCATGTCTTTTCATTGCTTAATAGAGCATATTTTTTCTTTTTAGTGCTGAATAATATTCCATTGTATACAAGTTCATTTATCCATTGACGTAGCAAAGGAAATCTTTGTTGTTTACAAGTTTTGGCAATTACAAATAAAGCTGCCATAAAATCTTGTGGGCATATGTTTGTGCGGACATAAGTTTTCAACTCATTTGGGTAAACACCAAGAAGCACAATTGCTAAGTCATGTGATAAGAGTATGTTTATTTTAACCGCCAACCTGTTTTCCAAAGCAGCTTTACTATTTTTGCATTTCCAAAAGCAATGGATATGAGTTCCTATTGGTCTACATTCTTGCTAGCATTTTGCATTGTCAGTGTTTTGGATTTTGGCTGTTCTCATTGGGGTGTAGTAGTATCTCATTTAAATTTGCGGTTGCCTAATGACATATGATGTTGACTATCTTTTCATATGCTTATTTGCCATCTGTATACATTCTTTGATGAGGTGTCTCATTAAATCTTTTGCCCATTTAAAAATATCAGGTTGTTTGTTTTCTTATGGTTGAGTTTTAAGAGTTCTTTGAATAATAGTCATTTATCAGTTGTCTTTGAAAATAGTTTTTCCTAATCAGTGATTTGTCTTGCCCTTTTAGTGTCTTTCATAGGACAGTTTTTAATTTTAATAAAATGTACTTTATCAATTATTTCTTTCATATGTTATATCTTTGGTTTTATATCTAAAAAGTCATTGCCAAATCCTAGGTCACCTAAACTTCCTTTTATGTTATCTTCTAAAAATTTTGTAGTTTTGTGTTTTACATTTAAGTCTGTGATCCAGTTGGAGTTAGTTTTTGTCAAGGGTATAAGTTTTGTGTCTAGATTCTTTTTTTTAATCTGTGGATAGTTGGTTGTTCCAGTACTATTTCTTGAAAAGACTATTGTTTTTCCATCACCTTTGATCATTTGCCAAAGTTCACTTGATTATATTTGTATGAGTCTATTTTTGAGCTCTTTGTTCTGTTCCACTGATCTGTTTGTTTATTCTTTCACCAACCTTATACTGTTTTGACTATTGTACCTTTACAATAAGTCTTGAAGTCAGATAGTGTCAGCCTGACTTTGTTTTTCTTCTTTAATATTGTGTTGGCTATTGTGGGTCTTTGACTCTCTGTATAAATTTAAGCATCATTTTATCAATAGCCACAAAACAAATCACTGGGATGTTGAATTGTATTGCATTGAATCTATAGATCATGTTAGTAGGAACTGACATCTTAACAGTATTGAGTCTTCCCATCCATGAATAGCCTTTATTTTCTGCTGGGTAGATAATATTAGGTTGGCAGACTTTTCCTTTGACACCGTAGATATGCCGTTCTTTGTCTTTTAGCTTATATTGTTTCTGATGAGAAATATGCATTTTAAAGATTGTATTCTCAGTATATAAAGTTTCTCTTTATCTGGGCTGCTTTTAACATAATTTCTTTGTCATTAATTTTTAATAATTTGATTATAATGTGCTTTGATATGGTTTTCTTTTTGTTTATCCTGCTTAGGGTTCACTGTACTTTTTAATTTGTAAATTTAAGTTTTTTATCAAATTTTGTGTTCATGTGCACCTTTAAATTTTGAAGCAAATTTATAATAGCTATTTAAAGTCCTTGTTTGCTAATTCCATTGTCTCTGTAATTTCTAGATATGTTCATATTGACTATTGTTTGGGTTATGGGTGACATTTGTTGGTTTCTAAGTGCTTTGTCTATTTGTTGGTTTTGTCCTTCAGATTCCACTTATAAGCGAAAGCATGTTGCCTCTGCCTACCTCTCTCTGACACTAAACTCAGCACAATACCTTCAAGGTCCATTCATGGTGCTGCAGATGGCAAGAGCCCATTCTCATCCATGGCTGAGTGATATTCCATTGCATATATGTGCCACCCGATCTTTATTTACCCAGCAACTGGTGGACACTCAGGCTGCTCTACGTCTTGGCTGTTGTAAACATGCTGCAGTGAGCATCTGAAAGCACTTGTTCCATTGAAGTAGTGTTTTGGGTTTCTTCAAATAAATATCCAGAACTGAGAGTACTGGGTCCTTTTTTTTGTCTTTTGCTGTTGCCTTCGTCTTAAAGTCTGTTTTGTCTGGTATAAGTATTGGTACCCCAGCTTTTATTTGTTTCTATTTTCATGAAATACTTTCTCTTTCTTTTTTAAAAAGATTGATTTTATTGGTTGTGAGGTGGAAGAGAGAGACAGAGAGAGACAGAGAGAAGGGGGAGGGCCCAGAGCAGCCTCTATAATTGTACATCATTAGTTTTTTGACACAGTTTCATTTCACACAGGTGGATGTGGGGCCGCACCAGGTGGAACCACGCTGGGGGCCTCGCTTATGGGAGGCAAGAACCTTTGCCATCCTGGCAGTTACCAGTTGAGTGCCACACTTCAGTACATGGGTTTGCACAGGCTGGGGCCAGGATACAACCTCCAAGACCTCGTGGTTGCAAGGCAAACGCTCAACCTGGTGAGCTATCCCAGCATCCCCATGAAATATCTTTTCTATCCCTTTACTTTCAGTCTATGTGTGTCTTTCAATCTGAAGTGAGTCTCTTGTAAGTAGCATATGTAAGGATCTTGGTTTCTTATCATTCACCCACCCTATCTTTTTATTGGAGTATTTAATCTATTCACATTTAAAGTAATTTTTGGTAGATGTATAGCTATTGCCATTTTATTATAGTATTTATTTATTATTATTATTTTTTCCTTTTCATCTTAAAGAAGTCCTCCAAGATTCCTTACAATACTGTTTTGGTGTATCTTACAATTCCAACATGTGAAATCATTGTTTGGGCTATTTCTACAATCTGATGTTTGTGCTCAATCTTGTTTACTACAATGTCTTGATTCCTTGTATATCTTTCAATTTGAGGTTCTGAGCTCACAATTGACGGGGCTTTATCTGTTAGAATTCTTTGAAACTTGAACTTCAATATCCAGAGGTTTATTTTTGCTTCTGCCACAGTCTTGCAGTGCTGTTAACCTGAGATTGCTTTAAGGTAATTAACCATGGTGGGGGTTCCCTGGACCACTCAGATGGTACAAGTTAGAACGTCAAATGTGCACTAGGGCAAGCTGTGGTTAAAAATTCTTTGGGGATTTTTTTCCCCTGCACCCAGAGCCCTAACACTGAAAGACATGTTTAAAAATATCATATCCCTTTTTTCGGGGAGGCCAGGATGGCTCAGTGGTTTGAGCGCTTGCTTTGCAGCCCCCGGGACCGAGGATTGAATCCAGGCCCCGGCCTGTGCGGACCCATATGCTGAACTGAGGAGTGCCCCCACTTTGGTTCTCACCAGGGTGAGATCCCAGCCCAGTTCCTGCCCTGTGCAGCCCCTCGCCCACCTGTGAAATGAGACTATGTGGAAAAACCGATGATGTGCAACTATGGAGACTGTTCTGGGCTCTCCCCCTTCTCTCTGTCTCTGTCTCTGTATCTCTCTGTCAAAAACAATAAAAATAAATCTTTAAAAAAATATCATATCCCTTTTTTAGTGGGTAACCTTTTCCTAAGTTCATATTTATACTGACGACATAATCTTTCAAGATATGGAGGTTGATGTCAGTTCTAAGTCTTCACCATTCACAGGGCAACAGTTTTATATCATTTCCTGGTTTCCTGTACTCTTTAGAAAATGAACTTATATGTTGTTGAAACTGGCAAATACTTTAAGTGCAGCTGTATAATCATCTTTACCTTACTAGTTTCGTTTCTAGATTCTTTCATTTTCTGTCTCTGAAATGATAATGATGGCGATGATGATGATAATATTGTTAATATCAGTCCTATATTTAAAAGGATGTTTATTGTATTTAATCCAGACTTTCTAGTTGATTCATAGTGGGAAAATGTTTCAGGCTAGCTAAAGCAGCATAATACTTCTTTTTTTTAGATTTTCTTTTATTGTTTTTGACAGAGACAGAGAGAAATGGAGAGAAGGGGAAGGGCCCAGAGCAGTCTCCATAGTTGTACATCATCAGTTTTTGACATCGTTTCATTCCACAGAGTTGGGAGAGGGGGCCACTCAGGGTGGGAACTGGGCTGATGGTCTCCTGCATGGGAGGCATGCCCCCTTGAGCCAGGGGCTGAACCAGGGGCCAAGACCCAAACCAAGGACCTCCTGCATAGGAAGCACACCCCATTTCAGCATATGGGTCTGTATGGGTTGGGGATAGGATTCCATCCTCGCTCCCCAGGGCTGCAAAGCAAGTACTTAACCCTCTGAGCCATCCTGGCTTCCCCAAGCATAATACTTGAAAATGCAAGTTTCACTTCAATTCTTCACATGGTTGGCCTTATCTTTCTCTAGGTCTCATCTCAAATGCCAACATCCTATTTTAATTAGACATTCCCCCATTCAGTTGTTCCCTATCACATTACTCTTTTTATTTTTCTCTCTTCACACTCTTGTCTAATAACTTTGTTTCTTTTCCAAAGAGGTTTTCCATGCATATTGTTTGTCTTTCCCACTGATGTGTAAGATTCATGGGAACAGGCACCACATCTCTGTGTTCTGTGTTTACAGCCCTAAGGATAGTTTGCAGCACAGAATGGGCATCTCATATTTCTTGGCAGAATAATTCTTTTCTTGAAGCTAATATAAATGAATATACAACATAAAATTTGTTTCTAAACAGTAAGATTAGGTGAGTTTGGTGTTTATACCTTGTAGACTCAAATGATCAAGAACATGATTATTTCTCAGTAATCTCAGAGAGGGCAGCTGAGTTAAAAATACATTATTGTCCACCCATAAGATAGTAGTATTTTCCCAGAAATTAAGAACTAGTCTACCCTACATCATTTAAGCTCTTTATAATAAAGGGATAATTCAGGTATCTGGCCAACTGGTGGCCTAAAATACAAGCTTATCGACTTGGGCATGACATCCATAATATAGTCTGAAGTTGTTACTCTTTTATCAAATTTAAAAAAAGTGATTTTTATTTCAGTATGTTGAGCTTTTATGAAAATTTTAGTAAAGATTTATAAAAATGTCCCTCAGAGAGTAGCCTAAAAATACCTTCAGGACAGGACACCTCCCACCTCTAAACCAAATTAAGAGCATCTGTGTCACCTAACTATGCAGTGAATCAGTGGGTGGGAACTCATTCAAAGGGAATTGCGTTCTATATTTAGCCATTTTGACACATCAAATTTTATGATAACTCTGAGATTAGAAAATGTGATCTATATATGACTAATTTCTCCTCTTGCAAATCCTGCAACTTCTCCTATTACAATAAAATTCTCACACTGTTCATAACAAGTTTCTCTTGGGAAAATAATCCCCTGGAATAAAGGCAATCATATACCCTAACCCCAAACAACAATAACCATAAAATAAACACCTGTTGAGTAGTAGGCACTCATTTAAGAGCTTTATGTGCATTTCTTTAAAACGTAAGAATCCTCTTATGACTTTATCATTATTATTATTCCCATCTATAGGTGAGTAAACTGAGGTAGAAAGATTAGGGAACTTAGGTGACTTGGTTACAAAGTTAGTGGAGTTCATGTTCTATAACAGTTCTTCATATGGCTCCACAAAGAAAAACGTATTTATTATTTAGTATGGTTTGGGAACAGACCCATATTTAAGGCTAATAATTTCACATTTTTCTTTCATTATTGGAAAACAAAATCAGAAATCTATATCATGAGTTGAGAGAATACATCCTTGGGTCACCATACAGAACACATACCTAAATCAGCTAGAGGCTTTATTTATACATATTTCCCTAATTTTGAAAGTCCCCAGGTTGTACCTATTTTAATCATAATAATAATGACACAGATTAAAATTGCATAATTAATTTTATTTAACTTCAGTGGCAGCCACTCTTTGATTGGAGCTGCAACCATGAATCTCATTGAACTACTAGTTCATGAATGCTCCCTAACTAGGTAACCTTCTTTGACCACAAATCTCAACTGGTTTGTGATCTGTGTGCGCAAGGGGACTCTTAAGTGAGATGCCTAGAATCTAAAATATGAGTTTTCCATTTTCTCTCACCTCAAGTTAAAGTACTTCTAAAGGATTACACATTGGCTATTTTGTTTCTTCAACTCTTTGGCCATGTTTAAAAATGAGTAATTCTCCACGCTTCCTAAAGGTGGTGGATACTGAAGTGAGGTTAGGATGCTCCTGTAGGGCCTTGGTAAGTACTCTCTATGGCTGAGGAATTACTAATATATGAGAATTTGTCTTCTTGGTTCACTTAGCCTATACTCCATTTTTTTTTTAAAGATTTATTTCATTGATTTTTGACAGAAACAGAGACAGAGAGACAGAGAGAAGGGGGAGGGCCCAGAGCAGTCTCCATTGGTGACATTAGTTTTCCATATAGTTTCACTCCACAGGTGGGTGCGGGGCTGCGCAGGGCAGGAACTGGGCCAGAAGCCTCCCACAAGGGCCCCGGCAAGAACTGAACTGGGGACACACCCCAGTTCAGCATGTGGGTCCACATGGGCCAGGGCTGGGATTCGATCCTCGGTCCCCGGGGCTTCAAAGAGAGCACTTTACCCGCTGAGCCATCCCAGCTTTCCCCTATACTCCATTTTTAACTCTGTATTCTTTTGCTTGCTTGTATGTTTTCATGCTTTCTTCATTTTGATTTCTTTCAGGATTTAATCAAACTGGAAAGTTAAATTCTTAGCACTAAGTGGTTAAGAAGTAAATCCATGCTTCTGGACCACTCAGCACCCACACCTTGTACTAATGATACTCTATGATAATGAGCAGGGGTGGCCAACTTTTCTGTATATACGATCTACTTTTTATCTTAAAAGTGTGTCGCAATCGACTTGTTGTCATAGGCATAGTCTAAGGGGGAAGAAGGGGTGTGAAATGCATACTATATTTATACACTGTGTTTCAGTATAAGGTGCATTCCAGCGAGGTATGGGTAGATAAGTAAAGTATATGTTCAAAACTATTTTTTATTTTTTAAATCACTTAAGTTTTCGAGATATAGGCTCATGAAGAAAATAAATTTCCAGACCCAACTTTTGATAGCAGCACTCCGTACATGCGGTACCTAAAAAATTCGATTTTCTGACACTTTTTCAAGATAGATTTTTACTAACTTAAAATGCAATTTAATTTTTTTTATCAACTGCAATGTATAAGTTGTTGTACTATTTGTTCGTAAATATGAAAAAGTTGTTATAAAAATGCACAGTATGGCTGATAATTTGATTTCAATATTTCACTTTCGCGTTTTTCTTTGGGCCAGGAAAATTTATCATGAAAGAATAATATGACTTACTTTTCGCTAATCTATCAATAGCTCGCTGAGTACACCTCGTACTGAAATATAGATATACGGCTTATCTACCTACGTAAAAAACAACAACAATAATTATTTAAAGGGCCCAAAAACTCACGTCCAGGAGAATTAAAAGAACATGGATAATTATTAACAATATTTATTAATTCAAAGTAGCTACAGATAAAGACAGATTTAGAATTTACTTTGTTGCCTTAACATTAATGGGAAGACTGAGTTCGCATGTCTCTAACCAAGGAATCATAATTAGGTGTATATCCTGACAAAGATAATAATAATGAGTCATCAGTATGGGAATCAGTCAGGACAGAACGTTGTTTAGTCTCCGTTAGCTTCAAGTATGAAAATGCCGATTCGCATAGGTATGTAGATCTGAAACAAGAATAGATATATTCGCTACATTTGGTGATACTGGGATATTTTTCTTGGTTGACATATTTCCAAAAATCTTCTTCAAATTTTCTGGCTTGTAAGATTAAGTCAGTTTGTAAAGTTATAATTTCATTTTCTAATGCCTTTTGATCCGTATGAAATATGTCTGAAATTTTTTGGCTAACGCGTTTCACACTTAAATCTTTTTTAAAAGGAAAAGATATAAATTCCACAATTTCTTTAATTGTTTCAAAATCCTGGAATCTTACCTCAAAATCTTCAATTACTTTTTGGATTTCCGCGACGTATTTGTTGATCTTATAATTAATATTTTTATGTTTTTGTAGGTTATCCGCCATATTTGGAAAATGATTCAGATTATTTTGTTGCAGATCTTCTATTAACAAAATAAATTTTGTTTTATATGCGTCTATGCAGCTGATCAT
>PVKE010015975.1:0-32661 GCA_004027555.1 Craseonycteris thonglongyai
TTGTGTGGGGAGAGGGGAGTGGGCACCAGATATATCGGGTTGGAGGGGGACCTGATTCTGGGAGCTGGGCACATAATGCGATGCATGGGTGATGTGATGTGGAGTTGTCCATTGGGAAACTGTCTGATTGTTACCAACCAATGTCACCCCATTAAATTTAACAATAAAATATAATAATTAAAATAAATAAATAAATAAATTATGTCAATTAAAAAAAAAAAAGAAACACTGATTGTGAATGACAGAATTCTTATCGGATTGAGTATAAGCAATAGTGTTTATAATATTTATTAACAGTTTTTATATTTATATATTTATTTTTTTAAAGAAAAAATAAGTTGTGGCTTATAGTAAAATAAATCGTCTTTTTCTTTTTTTTTTGGCTCACCCGCTTCCATTCATATCCTCCTCCTTACAGCACTGCTGATTTCAAACACGTATCCCCTGTTGTGGCGGTCTTGGTGGGAGAATGCATCCACTGGGTTGCCTCTCACTTCAGAAGCTCCTTCCTCTGGTGACCTGGGTGGATCGAGCTCTCTTCTGAGATGCTGAAGGATGGTGTATCCCAGCAGCAGTATTTTGTAGCCGGCCCTTCCTGCCAGGAAACTGAGTCTGCAGCTCCTGCTCTCAGCCCCAGCGCTTCCCTGAGCCTTGCCAATACCCAGGCGGGTTCTCTTAGCTCGCCTGTCAATTTTCAGAGCTATTCATTTCCTCACAATAACTCTCTTTTGTTGGAGCTAGTCAGAGTTGTTTTATTCCTATTAAGCAAAAATTCTCATTTCTCGATTCCAAATTCCAGCCAATTCAGGGATCTTGGAGAGAGAGTCTGTTGGTCCAAAAGAGAAACTGAAGAGAAAATTAGGGAGCAGCTGGAGAAAGAACAAAAATGAGACCTGCATAAGCAATTCAGCAGAAAGTTAGATGAGAAAGTAGAGGGACACACAGGAAGAAAGGCCAGCTTTTCGCAGCCAAGCAGTCCCTGCCCCTAACAACAGCCACATCCACCTCTAGCACCTTAGTCAGCTTCCTACCCAGGTCTCTGTTTCAGATCCTACCCCTTCCGTTCAGAGGCTCCCAACTGACCGGGGCCAGTCTGCAACTTCCCAGGCACATTGCACCCGTGCGTGTCCCCACCCACCAGTCAAATGCCTCCAGTTCTTCAGACAGCCTGTCCCCGCTCTCCACCTTGCCACTGCGAAGCCCCTGCCCCAGCAGGAAGGGACTGGAGTGCCATCACTGTCAGCCCTCCTGGACACACTTCGCTGCTGCAGCAGACCTGCCTTGCCCATGTTTGCCTCTATTTGGCTGTCATCCAGGTGAAGATGAGCTGAAGTAGAAAATGTAGGCTTGCATCTTTTTTCAGATGCTTTTTAAAAGACAGGATAGGGGAAGTCGGGATGGCGCAGCAGATTAAGTGCTCGCTTTGCAGCCCCGAGGTTCGAGGATTGAGCCCCAACCCCGGCCTGTGCAGACCCATATGCTGAACTGGGGTGTGCTTCCCATGTGGGAGGCCCCCAGTTCGGTTCTCACCAGTGCAAGCTTCCCATGCATAGGAGGCCCCTGGTTCAGTCCCCAGCTCACGGGGAGCAGGTATGCCTTTCAGGTGGGAGGCCCCCAGTTCGGTTCTCACCAGTGCAAGCTTCCCATGCGTGGGAGGCCCCTGGTTCAGCCCCCAGCTCATGGGGGGCAGGTGTGCCTTTCAGGTGGGAGGCCCCTGGCCTGGTTCTCCTCTTTGCACAGCCCCTGCCCACCTGTGTGCAATGAAACTATGTCAAGAACTGATGATGTACAACTATGGAGACTGCCCTGGGCCCTCCCCCTTCTCTCTCTCTCTCTCTCTCTCAAAAACAAATAAACAAACAAACAAACAAACAAACAAAAAGTCAGAGTAATTGTCTTCTTAAACAAACATACAAGGACTTAAATATCCAAGCACATGTTGAACCTATTAGAATTATGACCTCAGAGGCTACTGAATTATTCTAATAATGCTGCCCTTTCTCCTCAGATTTCTGAAAGTTATTTTGGTAGTTTCTTTCAGCATCTAAATCCTGATATTTCTCATTCAATGCTAATGTTCTGAGTGTCTAGCATGCTACAAACTTTGGGTCAAGTACTGGTGAAGCAGAAGTTATGGTTCTCAAACGCCTAGTCTCAGAAAAGACACAAACATATAAGCAATTATAAGAAGCAAGAGATCCAAATAATTTATTCTTAAGTAATTAAGTGTTTTTAGGACTGTATCCAGTTTATAGGACGTTTTTTACAGCATCCAAAAAAAATGTGAGCTATTAGGAGTGGTCTTACCTCTAGTATTCAGACTGTGGTTTCCAGATATGAGTTTCAACAAAAGAAACAAAGCTTTCAGGAGAAATAGTTGATTTAAAGTCTGGAGCAGGAAATGTATGAGATAAAGGTGGAATATTTTATCATAAAAGAGGCAAGAAGCTCTCAAATACTACTGGAGTGTTAGTGTGTTTTATGTGTGGCCCAAGACAATTCCTCTTCCAATGTGGCCCAGGCAAGCCAAAAGGCTGGACACCGCTGCCTAGAGCCTACTAAAAGAACAAGGGTAGAGATACCACAGGGATGCCATCTGCAACATCCACATGGTGTAAGACTCTGAGCCTCAAATGACTTCCACAGATAAATTGTAAGGGGAAAAAGATGAAAAGGAGTCTGTTAATGAAAAAGTATTTAAAAGATATCAACCAATCGTGACATGAGAAACTTGTTCATAACCTGAATTGTTTTTTTTGTTGGTTGTGAAATTTTTTTATAAGATTGATTTTATTGTTTGAGCGAAGGAGAGAGTGAGTGAGTGAGACAGAGAGAGAGAGAGAGAGAGAGAGGGGAGGGAGGACCCAGAGCAGTTTTCATAGTTGTGCATCATTAGTTGTGACATGGTTTCATTCCACACAGGTGGATGTGGGGCCACATGGGGTGGGAACCAAACTGGGGCCTCCTACATGGGAGGCCAGAACCTTCCCCACTATGTTATCCCAGTGGTTACCAGTTTTCCCACAGTTCAGAATATGGGTTTGCATGGGCCGGGGCCAGGAACAGAACCCCAGGCCTCATGATTGCAAGACAAGTGCTCAACCACTGAGCTATCCCAACATCCCCCTGAATTTTTTTAGTACTAAAGAAATTTCCATTTATGACAGCTATGAGGCAATTGAAAAATTGAACATTAGATGCTTAATAATATTAAGGTATGTTTTATATGTAATATTGATATGTAGTTTTGTTTTTAAAATGTCAGTCCTTTTAAAGATTCAGTCAACATATGGATGGTATAAGGGATTTGCTTTCAAATAATACTGGATGGAGAGAAGTAAATGGGAGATTGGATGGGGCTGTGGGTTGAGTGTGGGTTGTTGGTAGTTGGGCTGGGTGATGGGCACATTATATTATTTTGTCCGCTTTTGTATCCTCTGTTTGAGATTCTCTGTAGTAGAACATTTAAATGAGTAGTTATGATGTTTAAGTGACTGTTTAAAGTCAAATCTAACAAGGGAGAAGAGTGGATCAAGTTACATCTGTTTTTCACGATGGCAAAGGTACATACCAAACTCACAGGTAGAATGACAGGGATGGAGCAGCCCCCAACAGGGGCCTGGAGCTCCGTATAACAAATGAGGAAAAAGTGTATTCATGTTGCCTACTCTTCCTTGTTCACGGCATTCAATTTTTATTCATAGAAACCAGGGTAGAAAGCAAGCAATGTGAATTTATGATGCTTTTTTTTTTTTTTAACAAGGAGCCCTCTTTGTTTTTGTGATTTGTGTTTTCAAATATGTGACCCGAAGCCAGCATGTCATTCATTTGTTCATCCAATTTACCTGAGATGGGAGGCCACACAGGATGATGGTAAATGTTTTAGTTTCTTTGCCTCAAACCACATACGAAGCATTTATTGAGCAATCACTGTGTACGCAGTGAGGTGTGATGGAAGTAGTTATGGCCATAAAAACCACTTTTTCAGTAGGTATCTGTGGTGTGTCTACTAAGAACCAGGAAAGATTGTAAGTCCTGTGGATACAGAGGTGAGCAAAGCAAAATCCCTTCTCTTAAGGAGATTATAATCTAGCAGGACAGAGAGAAAATAACATAAATATATAAAATGATGTCAAATGCTGACATCAACTGTAAAGGAAAACAAAGCAGGGTACGCAGACCATTATGGGGCCACTATTGATGAGCACATATATTACAGAAAGTCTACTGTGCGGCCATAGAGAACTAGCAGCTTTATATTCATATGTGCAGTAGGTGTTATTATTTCATGATTGAAGATGTGGGAATGGGGGCTTAAAGATGTGAAGGTTATTTAACTAATAAGTGGAGGCAGATTTAAACTCTCTTTTCTCTTCCCGGCAAGAACTGAACTGGGGGCACACCCCAGTTCAGCATATGGGTCCACATGGGCCGGGGCCGGGATTCGATCCTTGGTCCCTGGGGCTTCAAAGCGAGTGCTCAACCTGCTGAGCCATCCCAGCTTCCCCCCAAACCTTGAGATCTTAATCATTATAATGGGGGCACAGTAGCAAGATGGAAAAGCAGGTTGGTATATGAAGAATGAGTTCATTCTCACTAACAGTGACCCTGTTTTATGCTCCCTTTGTGGCTCACTTTCCTCGTCTGTGTAGCAAAGGTAATACCCACTATATAGAGTTGTTTCTGGGATTCCACAATAAAATATGTATGAATTGGTAAGAACTTTTGGCTTATCAAAAGCCATATGCTATGTTGTCACATATGATTGGTGGGAAGATGGTGAGGGGTTGATAAATAGCGGAAACTTGGAGTACTTTCTTGGGGGTACAGGGGAATCCAATTACACAGGCAGAGGCTTGTAGGGAAGATTGGGAGAGCCTAGGTGTTTGGGGAAAGACTGGGAGGACACCAAGGCCAACATCACTCACTTTCAATGTGCCTCCAACAGGCCTTATATGAAGAAAAACTACACCTAGATATTTAACACAATTTTCCTAAAAGTCATCAGCAGGGGATGGTGCAGGTTGCTTTGTTAGCTGAGGAAGAGAATCTTAACTTGAGGCTTCAATAGTCGTTCTCAGATTGGTTGAAAATCAATACCCTGGGGAACTTTTTTTTTTTTAAAGATTTATTTCTATTGTTTTTGACAGAGAGAGAGAGAGAGAGAGTGACAGAGAGACAGAGACAGAGATGGAGAAAAGGGGGAGGGCCCAGAACAGTCTCCATAGTTGTACATCATTGGTTTTTCCACATGGTTTCATTCCACAGATGGGCGGGCTGCACAGGGCAGGAACTGGGCCGGGGTCTCACCCGGTGAGAACCGAACTGGAGGCACTCCCCAGTTCAGCATATGGGTCCACATGGGCCAGGGCCGGGATTCGAGCCTCGGTCCCCAGGGCTGCAAAGTGAGTGCTTAACCCACTGAGCCATCCCAGCTTCCCAAAATCTACTATGATTTAATTTGCCTTTTACTCCTTATAGTTTTGCCAATATATCTTGAGGCTGTTATTAGTGCAGGCAAATTTAAAATTATTATGGTTTCTGATGAATTGAAACGTTTATTTTTATGAAACGACATTCTATCTCTGGCAATGCTTGCTGCTTAAGCATGCTTCCTATATTGTTAGTATGGCTATATAGGTGTACTCTTGGTAAGAATTTGTTTGAGGGGAAGCAGGGATGGCTCAGTGGGTTAAGCATTCACTTTGCAGTGCTGGGGACTGGGGATCAAATCCCGGTCCCGGCCCGTGCGGAACCATATGCTGAACTGGGAGCTCCCCCAGTTCAGTTCTCTCTCTGTCTCTGTATCTCTCTCTCTCTGTCAAAAAAAAAAAATATATATATATATATATATAAAAAGAATTTGTTTGCTATCTCTTTTTTATATGTTACATATGTATAAGTACATAAACGAACATATAGTTTAGGCATCAGGCACACTAAACTGATCTGTTGTTTTTGCTAGTTCTTGCTTATGGTGCTTTGGCTGTTCAGTTATTGTATACTATGAGCTGCTCGATGCTTTGGAATTTTAGCTGCTGACATGCTCTTTAGTCAGAATAAAGGTGGGGTCCTGCAGCTAGGGCTTTCATTTGTTTCTTCCAGGCTTATGGGAACTACCAGTCTAGGATCACGCTAGATGAAATGTGTAGCAAGAGGTTTCTCCAGTTCTCCCAGGTAGTGTGAATTCAGGCTGGAAATACGCATGAAGGCCAGCTTCTGTCTGCTTGTTCTTATCTCCCTTCTGCTTAGCCTAAAATTTGAGCTAATAGATTTTTTTCCATATATCATGGAGCTGAGGGTTAGATAAAAGAAGTAAGTCATTGGAGAATAACATTAATACTAGTTTATTTCTAAATTCATTCTTTTTTTTTTTTAAGATTTATTTTATTGATTTTGACAGACAGAGAGCGACAGAGACAGAGAGACAGAGAAAAGGGAGAGATTCCAGAGAAGTCTCCATAGTTGAACTTTATCAGTTTTCAACATGGTTTTATTCCACACAGGTGGGCAGGCGCTGCGCAGGGCGGGAACTGGGCTGGGGACCTCCTGCATGGTAGGCACACCCCCTTGAGCCAGGGGCCAAACTCCGGGAGGTGAGAACCGAACTGGGGGCCTCCCACATGGGAAGCACGCTGCAGTTCAGCATATGGGTCTGCATAGGCTGGGGCTGGGATTCAATCCTTGGTCCCCAGGGCTTCAAAGCAAGCGCTTAACCTGCTGAGCCATCCCAGCTTCCCCTCTAAGTTTATTCTTAAATTAATGGCTTAACCCACTGGGATTCCAGCTTTGGGGAGAAGCTCTGTTAGATTCCACATCTTGGGCAGGCTCTGAGCTGTGTCTTGCAGCCTTGTGAGGACATGAGCGCATCTGAATTTCTGCCTCCACTCTTCCTTGTTTGGGAAATGGCTGGCTTAAGTGCTCTGCCAGTACCCCTAGACAACATCTTGTCTTCATTCCGTCCCTGGATTCAGCATTTCTTACTTTCTTGACATTTCCTCAACTCTTTTAAAGTTTTTTCCAGGTTTTTGTTGTTTTTACCCAGAGAATCCATTTAAGCATTTAGGCCACAGATTTTAGGAAATAGAATCCAAATTTATTAGATGGCACCTCACACTCTATTAGAATGCTTATTCATGTTTTTTTCCCCTCTCAAGTAATTATATACCTTAGTCCACTGCCATTAAGAATATTTGTTTTCTGTCTCTGAATTCCACGAGAAGAAACTGGGAGGATGATAGGCTTTAGTTGACACATTTGTGGTAACCCTATTAGTAATGTGCCTAGTCCAGGTCAGTGTCTAAAGAGGATACCACAAGCCACTTACATCTGTCAACTTGAAACTGCCCAAGAAAATGCTCCATTTTTCTATTTTTAGCTTTTATTTGCCTTCAGTTTATATTTATGTTCTGGTAGTTTTCTTCCAAAACTAAAATTGCACAAGTAAGCTGTGGTGAGTTGAATGATTACCTCCCTCCCCTCGCAAAGATATGTCTACCCAGAACCTCTGAATGTAACCTAACAGGGAAATAGGGTCTTTGTAGCTATAAATTAAGTTAAGGATTTCAAGATGAGATCATTCTGGATCCACTGGTTAGTGTCTTTATAAGAAGAGGAAAAGACACAGACAGGTGAGGAGGAACACAGAGAAGGTGATGTGAAGATGGCGGCAGAGACTGAAGTGATGAACTCCAAGCCAAGGACACTGTGGTCGGTCGCCAGCACAGAAGCCAAGGACAGTCATGGACAATTCGCCTGCACAGCACCCAGAAGGACCGCCCCTGCTGACACCTTCATTTGGGCTCTGGCCTCTAGAATTGTGACAAGATACATTTCTGTTATATGAGCCACCCAGTTGGTGATAACTTGTTATGTTAACCTTAGGAAACTGATAACTAAGTTTACAAATGCTCTCTGCTTTAATAATTTTAAAAATTCTAGAGTAATGGAGCATCATTAAAGAATGACAGTCAGGTGAAGAGCTTTTCTGAAGGTCTCGCCCCTACTTCCAAAGTTTCCTGGTTGTGAGGATGAAATGCAGTGTGTGCGTAAGGGTTTAACAAGCATGGAGGCTTTCGTAACTATCACCATGACTTTTCCCACAGCTTGTTCGTCTTTCTCAGCTATGACAGTGTTTTTAATGTTCGACCTTCCTTCTGTTCTTCCTCATGCGTTGCCTCTTCTCCTATACCCACATTGAAATAAAATTCTCTGAAATTTCCCAGAGTGATTCAGAACTTGGAAGAGAACTAATTTTTTTTTTAAGATTTATTTCATTGTTTGAGAGAAGGTGAGAGACAGAGAGAGAAAGAGGGGGAGAGTGGGGGTAGTACCCAGAGCAGTCTCCATAGTTGTACATCGTTGGCTGTGATATGGTTTCATTCCACACAGGTGGATGTGGGGCTGCGCGGGGCAGAACCGAACTAGGGGCAAGAACCTTGGCTGCCAACCTGGCGGTTACCAGTTGTGCTGCAGTTCAGCATATGGGTCTGCATGGGCCAGGGCAAGGATTTGATCCTTGGACCACACGGTTGCAAGGCAAGTGCTCAACTGCTGAGCTATCCTGGCATCCCCAGAGAAGTAATTTTTATTTGATGAAAACCAACAATAGCTCCTAGAATTTGCATAGTAAATTATAATTTAGGACTCAATTTTGTATATATTTTTTATGATCACAGCAGCCCTCTGAGGCATGTATTATCATAAACATTTTACTAATAAGGACAGTTTTTTTCCCCAATTAGAACCAAAGAAGTTGAATGGGAAGGAATCTTAATGCTGCTGGCTTGTTTCATGCATTAATTAACAGTTCTTGAGTAATTAAAAAATACTAGATTCTAAGATGCTCTGCCAATTCAAATGTAACCATACTTTTCCTGGCTTCACCTGCTGATAAGAAAATATATATTGGAGGTGGGAGAGGGCACCAGCATTATGGACACACTCAATGGTTTGGTGTTTACCTGGAGAGGAGGGAGGAGGGGGGAGGGAGAGTTGTGGGGGGAGGGGGGAGTGGGCATCAGATATATGGTGGTGGAGGGGGACCTGATTCTGGGAGCTGGGCACATAATGCAATGCATGGGTGATGTGATGTGGACTTGTACATCGGGAAACTATCTAATTGTTACCAACCAATGTCACCCCATTAAATTTAACAATAAAATATAATAATATTAAGAAAAAAAAAAGAAAATATATATCACTACTAGCAATAGTATAGCAATTTTATAGCATTAATAAATTGGATGTTAAATTTGAACCAAAGTATTCATAAGTAGGAATTTTTATACACTCCAAATCAAAAATGTAAATTGACAAAAATGTGTTGTAGAGTTTTTTTCGTTGGCACTTGTAAATCTATTGTATTCTTAACTGCTGCATACTATTCCATAGAAGTATGTGACATAATTCATTTGCTCAATCCTCCATTAATATTTCCAATATTTTGATGCAATGAGCATCTTTTTGCACAAATGCTGAAGGGTATATTTAACAAAACTCATTAATAAAATAGAAATAGATTTGCTGAGTCACAAGAATACTCACATTTAAATATGATACTGTCAAATTTCCCTCTCTGAGTATTAAGAGCATACACCTTTCCTGAAGTGCTCACCAACTCTGCATAATATTTATCTTTAAAATTCTGTTAATCTGAAGGGTGAAAAATGACTCTATCTTGTTTTAATTGTTGGGAAGAGGGCAGAGGTTAGGGGGGATTTCCACTTTCTTCTCTTCATATCAGATGTGAGACAAGTCTGGTGGTCTGGGCACCTACTTGTTCTGCCAAGGGGCTGGCCAGAGCCAGTGCGCAGAGAGGCAGCAAGGCTTTGGCTGAGGTTAGCGTTCTGGGCATACAAAGGTGCTTCCAGGTTGATCCTGGGCCCTCCATATGCAGACATGACCCTCAGTGTAGATGCAGATCCTCAGTATTCACTCTCTGTCTGCCCTCGCTTCTGGGCCCCAGAGATTCCATTGTTCATGTCTCATGACCTAGAGTGCCTAAGTTCCACTGGCCAACATCAGTTCATAGCAACCAAAATAGGTACAGTAGTCTTCCTTTATTTCTGGTTCAGTTACCTGAGGTCAACTGCGGTCTGAAAATAATAAATGAAAACTTCTGGAAAAAATCATTCATAAGTTTTAAGTGGCGTACCATTCCGAGTAGTGTGATGAAATCTCACAAGTCCTGCTTCATCCTGGGATGGGATGTAAATTATCCCTCAGTTCAGCATCTTTATGCTGCATGTGCTCCCACTCGTGAATCACTCAGTAGCCATCTTGCAGTACAACTGAACACAGTGCTTGTGTTCAGGTCACCGTTATTGCCCCAAAGTGCAAGAGAGTGATGCTGGCAATTTGGATATGCCAAAGAGAAACTGAAAAGAGCTTCATTTAAGTGACAAAATGAAAGTTCTTAATAAGGAAAGAAAAAAGTTATATGCTGAGGTTGCTAAGATTTATGGTAAGAACGAATCTTCTATCCATGATATTATGAGGAAAGAAAAAGAAATTCATGCTAGATTTGTGATTGTACTTCAAGCTGCAAAAGTTATGACCACAGTGTGTGATAGGTGCTTAGTTAAGCTGAAAAGGCATTATTAAATTCGTGGGGGGAAGACATGAATAGAAAACTTGTTCCAACTTCCCACAGTGTGTTGCACCAGAAAGCATTGAGCCTACATGAAGATTCAGCAAGGGTCCCCCTGAATCCAGTGACACCAGACCATTTACGGTAAGTCAGGGACTGTTACATGGGAATAGGTTTGAACTAAAAAAGTGAAAATTATTGGAAAGGAAGAGACCACCTTCACATCACTTTTATTACAGCATATTGTTCTAATTGTTCTACTTTATTAATTAAATTATTGTTCATCTCTCACTTTGCCTAATTTGTAAGTTAAACTTTATCATAGGAATATACGTATAGGAAAAAACCATAGTGTATGTGGGGTTCAGTGCTACCTGTGGCTTCAGGCCACGTCCTCGGCTGAGAGAGGGGAACTATTCTAATGTGGTGTGGGGTCAGGTCCTTTCTCTCATGTACCCAGACTACTGTCACAGGCTGGCGCTTCTCTGCTCGACGTCGGCCATGGTATGTACAGACCATCTATGCCTAGTCCACGCTGTGGGGAAATACATTTGGGGGACCCCCTGTGCTGTTACTTCTCCATGAGATTTTCTTCAATAGACCCTGTGTTGTGTCTGTGTTGTGTGGTGCTGGTGGTGTGTATCTGTGACCCTCTAGCATGACAAAATCTGTAATGTTTCTATTTTATACCAATAGAGGGAAGCTGGGATGGCCCAGTGGTTTGAGTGCTTGCCTTGAGCCCCAGGGTCCAAGGATCAGGTTCTGGTTCTGGCCCCAGCCTGTGCAGACCCTTATGCTGTCCCACACCAGTTGGGTTCTCGCTGGGACAAGCTTCCCATGCAGGAGAACCCCAGCTTGGCTCCCACCGGGGCCATGACTCTCATGTGGGAGGCCCCTGGCCCAGTTCTTGCCCTGCGCAGCCCCTCACCCACCTGTGGAGTAAACCGATGTTGAAAATTGATGGTGTACAACTATGGAGACTGCTCTGGGCCCTCCCGCTTCTATCTGTCTTTCTCTATCTCTGTCTCTGTCTCTCTCTGTCAAGAACAATAATAAAATAAAATCTTTAAAAGTAAAATATACCAATAGAAACTTAAATATTACTTGAGTGATTTTTTTTCAGTAGCCAGAACAATCATTTATTATGTGCACAGAGCCTGTGAGGTAGGGATTCTCAGTTGGGCACAGCAGGGACAGCTTGTTTCTGCCTTGTGCTGTCCCGAGTCTCTGGGGGAAGACTCAAGCCACTGGGGCTGAAAGCACCGGGAAGCTCAGTCCTGCACACACCTGCGATTGGTGGGAACGGAGACCTTAGCTGGAGTTGCCAGACTCCTGAACACATGGTTCCCTCATGTGTCCCAGGCCTCCTCATGACAGGGTGACTGGCCTCCACGGATGGGCTCCAAAGAGACAGGGCCAGTTGGAAGCTGTACTGTTTCAGGCTGAACTTTGGAAGCCACTTCAGAACTGCTTTGGTCATACCCAGTGTTTGGGGCAGTCACAAGCTCCCCTTGAGATATAAGTGGAGGGGACACACACTACATCTTGGTGGGAAGAGTGTCAGTCACATTGTAAGAACAGCCTGTGGGAAGGTGCGGTCGTCTTTGGGAAATACAATCTGCCGCTTTCCCTAATTCCTATGAACTCATTCTTTTAATTTCCAAAATAAAAGATATTTAGTCAAATACTTTCCACCAGGAAAATGTAATGTTAGATGGAACTGTTGGAATGGTGAGAGAATGACACATTTGTCTCTCTAAGCTAGTCTAGTTCTAGTGACTATATAGAGGGTGCCAAAAGATGTACGCACATTTTAAGAAAAAAAAAGACTATTAAAATAGTAGTACTCAATATACGCCAATAACAAAAGATGAATACAAGTCACCTTTGACTTCTGCAATTACAAGAGGTGCTCAAAGTGGTTACCATCAGAGCCCAGACACTTCTGATTATGGCGAACTACTGCATGAGCAACATTGACCAAAGTGTCCACTTGCATCACTGTTCCAATTTACCACGCGTCTCAAACTTATCACGAATGCATGCAATTGTCAGGCACGTTGGACATTCTGTTACATACTTATGCCTCCATTATTGTACTTCCACAATGTTCTTGAATTTCAACTACAACTTCAAAATGGTCTTGTGCTCCTCAAATGAGAATCGTGCTTCTGCCATTTTCTTTGGCTGTCCTGCCTGTTGCCTGTTGGTGACACTAGCATTCATTTGATTAATGCCATCCTTTGAGCAAATGTCATACTATACATTGCTGCCATATTTCAACTCAACTTCGAAAAGTAATACATAGATAACATTGCTTAAAATGTGTATACATGTTTTTGGCACTCCTGGTATATCCTTTATTTATTGTAACTGTCCTGGAAGTAAATATCCTAAGAAAAAATTATCCCTTGTATTTATTATAACTTTCAAAATTACTTACCCTAAGTCTGACCACATACAGAGTTAGCATATTCCTCTTAATATTTTCTTGGTACTAAGGAAGATCAACAGAAAGATGAGTACCCTTACTGCTTAATAGGTATGGCCTCTAGGTATAAAACCTGGACACAAAATCTGACCATTTGAACAGGACGTCCACATTTCTTATAAGTGCTAATCATTACATATTAGTCAACATCATATATTCTTCATTGAGTTTAGCTTTGGAAGGATATATGAATTTGTCTTTTCCTCACAGTTTTACATTTAATTTTTGATCCTGAAAATTATTTTTATATTTACATGATATTTACCCCTTTTCAACTAAAAAAATCTTGCCTCTCTATGGTTACATGAGAAATTAAGCTTTGGGTAGTTTGGAAAACTAGAAATGGAACAGGCTCTGTTAGGAAAGAAGATAATATACACAGTGCCACAGTCTTCATAGCGTAAGCGAGGAGGGGTGAATAAGTAAGTTCTCAGACCTGATAAACATTTCTCTTATTCAGATTCTAGATGGTTCCTTGCCCTGTACATCAGATAAGAGTGCTACTTCAAGAACAGAAGAAGAGGGAAAGGGGGTCAAATATATGGTGATGGAAGGAGACTGACATATGGGTTTGCATGGGCCAGGGGCAGGGAATCAAACCCCAGACCTCCCTCAACTGCTGAGCTATGCTGGCATCCCCTGAATTTCATATTTTTATTGTTAAATTTATTGGGGTGACATTGGTTGGTAAAAATTACATAGTTTTTAGGTGTACAATTTTACCTACATTACATTGTCTATGCATTGCATCATGACATCACCATTTAGAGTCAGCTCTTTCTATCACCATATATTTGACACCCCCTCCCTACACCCACATCCCCCCACTCTTCCACCCACCTCCCCCCTTACCCTCAGGCAACCACTAAACTATTGACTGTGTCAGTGAGTTTTTGTTTCTTTGTTCCTTTCAGTTTTATATTCCACGTATAAGTGAGGTCATGTTTCTTGATTCTTTCAGTCTGATTTATTTCACTTAATAAGATGCTTTCAAGGTCCATCCATGTTGCCACAAATGACTGTATTTCATCATTTCTTATCGCTGAGTAGTATTCCATTGTGTAAATGTACCACAACTTCTTTATCCAGTCATCTATCAAAGGGCATTTTGGTTGTTTCCATGTTCTGGTCACTGTGAACAGTGCTGCGATGAACATGCGGGTACAAACGTCTTTGCAGATTAAGATTTTCAAGTTTTCTGGGTAGATACGCAGAAGAGGCGTTGCTGGATGATATGGCAATTCCATTCCTAGGTTTTTAAGGAATCTCCATACAGCCTTCCATAGTGGTTATGCCAGTTTACATTCCCACCAGCAGTGTATGAGGGTTCCTTTTTCTCCACAGCCTCTCCAGCACTTGTTATCCCTTGTCTTGTGGATTATAGCCATTCTAACAGGTGTGAGGTGGTATCACATTGTGGTTTTTATTTGCATCTCCCTAATTGCTAGTGATGTGGAGCATTTATTTCATGTATCTGTTGCTGTTTGTCTTCAGGAGAGAAGTGCCTGTTTACAGTAGGTCTTCTGCCCAATTTTTAATTGCATCGTTTTTGGGTTTTTTTGTTGAGTTGTATGAGTTCTTGGTATATTTTAGATATTAGCCCTTTATCAGAGGCATTATTTGCAAATATTTTCTCCCATTCTGTTGGATGTCTTTTTACTTTGTTTATGGTGTCCTTTGCTGTGTAGAAGCTTTTTAGTTTGATATAGTCCCATTCATTTATTTTTGCTTTTATTCCCCTTGCCTTTGGGGTCAAGTTCATAAAGTGCTCTCTGAGCCCAAGGTCTATAAGTTTAGTGCCAATGTCTTCTTCTATGCATCTTATAGTTTTGGATCTTATGTGGAGGTCCTTAATCCACTTTGAGTTAATTTTGGTATATGGTGACAGTTCACAGATCAGATTCACTCTTTTGCTTGTGGTTTTCCAATTTTCCCAGCACCATTTACTGAAGAGGCTTTCTTTTCTCCATTGTAGATTTTTTGCTCCTTTGTCAAAGGTTATCTGTCCATGTATTTGTGGGATTATTTCTTGGTTTTCGATTCTGTTCCATTGGTCTGTATGTCTGTTTCTCTGCCAATACCAAGCTGTTTGGATTATTGAAGCTTTCTGCACAGACTGAAGTCAGGGAGCGTGATGCCTCCAGCCTTAATTTTTTTCCAGAGGATTGCTTTGGCAATTTAAGGCCTTTTGTGGTTCCATATGAATCTGATAATTTTTTAATTCATTTCTTTAAAGAATGTCTGTGGGATTTTAATGGGAATTGCCTTAAATCTGTACATTGCTTTGGGTAATATGGCCATTTTAACTCTGTTGATTCTTCCAATCCATGAACATGGAATATCCTTTTGTTTTTTTGTATCTTCTTCAATTTATTTTAATAGTGTCTAATAGTTTTCTATGTATAAGTCCTTCACGTTCTTTGTTAAGTTATGCCTAAGTATGTTATAGTTTTGTTTTGATTACAAATGGTATCATTTTTCTCATTTCTTTTTTTGAAGTTTTGTTGTTTGTATAAAAATGTGGATTTTTGTACATTGATTTTTGTATCCTGCAACTTTACTGTGTTCATTTATTATTTCTAACAGTTTTCTGGTGGAGTGTTTAGGGTTTTCTATGTAAAGAATCATATCATGTGCAAAGAAGTAACAGTTTAACTTCTTCATTTCCAATTTGGATGCCTTTTGTTTCTTTATTCTGCCTAATGGCTCTGGCTAGAACTTCCAGCACTATGCTGAATAACAGTGGTGACAGGGAACATCCCTGTCTCGTTCCTGATTTTAGAAGAAAAGGTTTCAGTTTTTTCCCATTCAGTATGACATTCACTGAGGGTTTGTCATATATGGCCTTTATTATGTTGAGGTACTTTCCTTCTATACCCATTTTATTAAGTGTTTTGACCATAAATGGGTGTTATATCTTGTTGAATGCTTTTTCTGCATCAATTGATATAATCATATGGTTTTTATCTTTTATTTTGTTTATGTGGTATATCACATTGATCAATTTGCTCATGTTGAACCATCTTTGTGCCCCTGGGATGAATCCCACTTAATCGTGATGTATAATCATTTTAATGCATTGTTGTCTTCTATTTGCTAGTATTTTGTTCAGCATTTTTGCATCAGTGTTCATCAGAGATATTGGTCTATAGTTTTCTTTTTTTGTGACGTCCTTGCGAGGCTTTGGTATTAGGGTGATGTTGGCCTCATAGAATGAGTTGGGAAGTATTGCCTCTTCTTCAATTTTGTGAAAACGTTTGAGAAGAATAGGTGTTAGTTCCTCTTTGAATGTCTGGTAAAACTCGTTAGTGAGACCATCTGATCCTGGACTCTTGCTTTTGGGAAGGTTTTGGACGATTGTTTCAATTTTCTTACTGTTGATTGGTGTGTTTAGGTTATCCAGTTCTTCTTGATTTAGTTTAGGTAGACTATGTTTCTAAAAACTTGTCCATTTCTTCTAGGTTGCAAAGTTTGCTGACATATAGTCCTTCATAGTATTTTTGTATGATCCTTTGTATTTCTGTGGTATCAGTTGTAATTTCCCCCGTTTTATTTCTAATTCAAATTAGTTGTGTGTTTTCTCTTTTTCCCTTGGTGAGCCTAGCCAGGGGGTTGTCAATTTTATTAATTTTTTTAAAGAAACAGCTCTTTCTTGCATTAATTTTTTCTATTGTTTTTTATTCTCTATCTCATTTAGTTCTGCTTTAATATTTCTTATATCATTTCTTCTGCTGGCTTTGGATATTTTTTGTTCTTCTTTTTCTAGTTCTTTTTTTTTTTTTTTTTAAGATTTATTGTTTTTTGACAGAGAGACAGACAGACAGAGACAGACAGAAGGGGGGAGAGCCCAGAGCAGTCTCTGTAGTTGACAGCATTAGTTTTCCATATAGTTTCACTCCACAGGTGGGTGCAGGGCTGTGCAGGGCAGGAACTGGGCCGGGAGCCTCCCACATAGGTCCCAGCAAGAACTGAACTGGGGGCACACCCCAGTTCAGAATAGGGGTCCACATGGGCCGGGGCCGGGATTCGATCCTCAGGCTCTGAGGCTGCAAAGTGAGTGCTTAACCCACTAAGCCATCCCAGCTTCCCCTTTTTCTAGTTCTTGAAGATGTGATATTATGTTGTTTACTTAAATTTTTCTCTTATAACTGCTTTTGTTGCATCCCAGGAATTTTGGTATGTTGTGTTTTCGTTGTCATTTGTTTCTATGTATTTTTTTCCCCAAAGATTTATTTTATTGATTTTTGACAGAGAGATACAGAGAGAAGGGGGAGGGCCCAGAGCAGTCTCCACAGTTGACATTAGTTTCCCATATAGTTTCACTCCACAGGCGGGCACAGAGCTGCGCAGGGCAGGAACTGGGCCGGGAGCCTCCCACATAGGTCCGGGCAAGAACTGAACTGGGGGCACACCCCAGCTCAGCATGTGGGTCCGCATGGGCTGGGGTCGGGATTCAATCCTCAATCCTCGGTACTTGGGACTTCAAAGTGAGCGCCCAACCTGCTGAGCCATCCCAGCTTTCCCTCTATGTATTTTTTAATCTCTTCTTTTATTTCTTCTTTGATTCTATCATTTTTAAATAACATGTTGTTTAATCTCCATGTATATGTGGTTTTTCCTGCTTTCTTTTTGTAGTTGATCTCCAATTGCAAAGCTTTGTGATCAGAGAATACACTTGGTATGATTTCGATCTTCTTAAATTTGCTGAGGCTAGCTTTGTGTCCCAGCATGTGGTCTATCCTTGAAAATGTTCCATGTACACTAAAAAAGAATGCATAGTCCTGTGTTTTAGGATGACATGTCCTTTAAATGTCAATTATGTCCAGTTGCTGTAATGTATCATTTAAAGCTAATATATATATATATTTTTTCTGTTTGGACAATCTGTGCATGGCTGTCAATGGGGTGTTTAAGTCCTCTACTATAATTGTGTTTTTGTCAGTTTCTCCTTTTAAATTTGTTAGTAATTGCTTTGTAAATTTTGGTGCTTCTTAGTTGGTGGTATATATATTAATAAGTATAATATCCTCGTGTTGTATTGTCCCTTTTATCATTATGAAATGCCCATTTTTGTCTCTTATTACCTTTTTGATCCTGAAGTCTGCTTTGTCAGATATAAATATGGCTATGCCTGCTTTTCTCTGGGTGCCATTTGCTTGGAGTATTTTTTTCTATCCTTTCACCTTGAGTCTGTGTTTGTCCTTGTGGCTGAGGTATGTCTCTTGTAGACAGCATAAGGTTGGTTTTTGTTCTTTAATCCAGTTTGCTACATTGTGTCTTTTTATTGGTGAGTTCAGTCCATTTACATTTAAGGTGATGATTGATATATGAGGATTTCCTATAACCATTTTATCTTTTGTTTCTTGATAGCTTTTATTTTTTGTTGTTTTAGTGGTTTTTTTTGTTTGTTTCTTTGCTTTTTTCTTCCCATTGATTATTTAAGTTTGATGGTGCTTATGACTGCTTTTTCAGTATTTTCTTCTTTCATTGTTATGTGTCCCAGTTCTAAGTTCTTTTTCAGTGGTTACCATGATCTTTATATAAAAGAAAATTTCATATATGCAGTGGTTTCCTTCTTAAGGATGTTTCTTATCTCCATTCTCTTTGGAAACTTGTCTTTACTTCCTCCCGTTTTTAGATTTTTGTTGTTCCAGTTTACCCCTATTTACTTTTACTTTTTGTTTCAGGTCCAATTGCCTTCCTCAGTATTTATTGAAATGCTGGCCTTGTGCTATAGAATTCCTTCAGTTTTTTTTTGTCTGAAAAGGTCTTTATTGCTCCTTCATATCTAAAGAATAACTTTGCTGAGTACAGGATTCTTAGCTGGTAATTTTTCTCCTTTAATATTTTGAATACTTTGTTCCATTCTGTTCTGGCTCATAGAATTTCTGTTGAGAAATCTGATGATAGTCTTATAGGCTTTCCTTTATAGTTTATGGTATTCTTTTTTTCTCGCTGCCTTGAGGATTCTTTCTTTGTCTTTGGCCTTTGATATCTTCAGGATAATGTGCCTTGGAGAAGGTCTATTAGGATTCAAGTAGCTAGGCACCCTGTTTCCTTCTTGGATTTGAGGTTCCAGTTCTTGCCATAGATTTGGGAAGTTCTCATCTACTATTTGTCTGAGTAAATTCTCTGTGCCCCTCTTGTCCTCTGCTCCCTCTGGAATACCTATTATTCTTATATTATTTTTTTCTAATGGAGTCAGATGGTTCTTGTAGACATCTTTCATTTCTTTTTTTTTAAATTTTTTTTAGAAGTGATTTCTTTTTTTTTCTTTTTTTAAATATATTTTTATTTATTTATTTTTATTTATTTTTGACAGAGAGAGAGAGAGAGATACAGAGACAGAGAGAGAACTGAACTGGGGGAGCTCCCGGTTCAGCATATGGTTCCGCACGGGCCGGGGCCGGGATTCGATCCCTGGTCCCCGGTGCTGCAAAGTGAGCTCTTAACCCACTGAGCCATCCCGGCTTCCCCTGTTTCATTTCTTTTAGCTTTTAGTTCTCTCTCTTTTTCCTTCTGTGACATTTCCAAATTTTTGTCTTTGATTTTACTAATTCTGTCCTCTATCTGGTCAGCTCTGCTTCCTATGCTAGCTATTTCATTTTTCATTTCTTTTATTGTGTTGTTTATCTCCAGAACTTCTACTTGCCTCTTTTTCATAGATTCAATTTCCTTTCTGAGATCACTTAGCTCCTTCTGTGTAACTCTGTGAGCTTTTTTTGATGTCTTTGAGTGTTTTTATAATTGCAGCCTTGAATTCTCTGTCATTTAGCTCATATGATTCCATATCTTCAAGTTCCTTTTCTGGAGATTTTTCTCTTTCTTTCTGAGCTCCTTTGTCCAAAGGGGTATTCATCACTGTTGGAGCGTTTTGTTTCCTGGACATGAGGACTTTTCCCCTGGTAGATGTGAAGGTATCTTTCTTTTACTTCCTAGCTGGTGTTAGTGTCTTATAATATTTCCTTTTATTTATTTGGTTTTCTCACAGTGGAAGACTTTCTAGGAGGTGGGCTTCTCTTTGCCTCAGTCACCCTGGTCTCTGTATGCCTCCTCTTTGGGAAGGTATGGTGGGCGATGGTATTCTATGCCTCTGAGATCCCACTGCTGTCAGAAGCTGCCACACCTAGATCCCTCTGCTGGTTTCAGCAGGACAGGTGGGGGCGGGGCTTGTTGGGAAAGGCTCAGGTCTGATTGTGTCACAGGGTAATGGTGGCTTTCCGGAGCAGCTCACTGAAGGCCTGCTGTGGAGGAGGCCTGCGGGGCGATCCCTGGGAGACAGGCAGGGGCAGCAGCCAGGCTCCGTGTCCAAGGCCACACAGTGCTTCGGGTGGGGCCCCACCTCTCTGAGGGCCACTCTGTGCCTCAGCCACCAATACACTCCAGGTGTCAGCGCTCCAGCCACCAGAACACCCACCTCTGGCTCCAGTTGCAGCCTCACTTTCTGCGGGTCCACAGCTCCAGCTGCTGGACTCCAGCGCTGGCAGCCGGATCTTCACTCCGGTCCCCCGCACTGATCTCAGGCTGCTGCTGGGGCCTCACTCCGGCCTCCTGCCCCACGCTCTGGCCGCCCTCCCTGCACCACGGCTGCTCCCCCTGCATTGCCACCGGGGCCTCTTGCTATGGTCAGCTGCGTCCGCTTTCTCTGTCCACCCCGTGCTCTGGCATCTGCGCCGCCGCCTCTGTCCGTTCCAGGCCTCCAACCAGCTCAGCATTGTTCTGCACCTGGACCTGCGCCCCCAGCTCTCCCACCTCCATCAGTCTCTCCTCTGCTGGACTCAGGTCAGCCTCTGGGTCGTCACTGGGTGGGTTTCTGGGTCGGCTCTGCAGCGGTCCCCACAGGCTCTCTTTCTCTCTCACTCGCCTCCCTTTCTCCAGCTTTAGAGATTTTCTTGGGTCTTTCAGCTGAGGCTGTGCACTACTTAGGGATTCTCTGGTTGGATTTTAGTTGTTTAAATGGTTGTCTTTTGGAATGTCACCTGTCCTTTGAGATTTAAATAAAATGTGTAACTCACATTCCTACACCTGATGAGAAATTTGATGCCTCCCATAGAGGTTTTTGTTTTTTAATTTTGAAGGGTTTTGTTTTTATGGTCCCCTCTAGGTTCAACTTTCTTTGACCAATAATCTCCTGATCTCACTGTTTCTTATATCCCATCCTGCCAGGAAATGGAGCACATCTCTTTCCTTGTGTTTCCTAAGTGCCGTTAGCCTTGTGTGGAGACCTCTTTGTGGAGGGTGTGAGAAGGGGTGACACCACAGCCCTCCAGAGAGCACATTCTGCTCCAAGGAGTCCTTCAGCCACCAGGATTCGCCACCATTCTTTCTCAGCAGGGTTGCTCCTATAGTTGCAGGCCTGCCTCTCTTCTCACCTTCCACTCTACTCCTGTTTGTCTTCCTACCAGCACTCACTTCACCTGATTTCTAAAGTCTTCTTTGTTTCTCTGTCAATACTCAAGTCCAAAAGATGTTGCCAAACCTGTTTTCTCCTTACGCGATTTCTGTGGATTGAATTCAGGTTTTTACTACTAAAATGATCATTTTTATACCTTGATACCACTAATGACAAAATTTCAAGTTCCCTTGTTTGTTTGTTTTTTTCTTTTTTTGCTAAATCCATCTTGGGGAGGGATATCTTTGCTCTAATTTCTCACTTTGCTATTATTTCTGACAGCAAATCTTCCTCACATGTCTAGTGATTCCTTCACCATCCTGGATTTCTCTTATTTCTGAACAGAGGTCCAAGTTCCTCTTAGCAATTGATGTGGGTTCCCTCAGCATTTGTGTATGTCAGGGTTTAGTTCCTTCTTGTGGTTTTCTGCTTCCTTTCCCTAAGTGAGGCTTATAGAGAATTGGTTACATTTGTAATAAATGCACAACCATACTACTTTCAGCAATAAAATATGGACTCTAAGGAGCGCTGTTCTGCTATCAACTAACTATAGCTCTTCTCTCACTCTTCCTTCTCCCTTAGCGAGGAATAAATGACAGACTTCTTACTGTCTCTTTTCATATTTTTTTTTTTTAAGATTTATTTTATTGTTTTGAGAGAAGACAAGAGGGGGGTGGGGGGCAGGGCTCAGAGCAGTTTTTATAGTTGTACATCATTAGTTGTGACATGGTTTCATTCCACACAGGTAGGTGGGGCCACATTGGGAGGGAACCGAACTGGGGGCCTCCTGCATGGGAGACTAGAATTTTCGCTGCCATCCTGGCAGTTATCAGTTGTGCCCCAGTTCAGCACATGGGTTTGCATGGGCCGGGGCAGGATTCAATCTCCAGACCTCACGGTTGCAAGGCAAGTGATCACCATGCTGAGATTTCTGACATCCCTGTTCTCCTTTGTCACCTGATTTAGATTCGCTTGTGGGCTGTATCTAATGCTCATACCAGTTGTGTGGGTGCCAGTGTACTTGGGCTGTCCATATGCTTGCGTTAGGGCTGATATACCAATCAGAAAAGTACATAGTTGCTTACTGTGCAACTGACAATGTCCAGTTGACTAAAAATACTGCAAAAATGGTGCATAAAGCTGTGAGATTGCAACAGGACATTTTTTGCATTGCATTCTGGGAGTGTAAATTGGTGCAGTCTCCTTGGAAAATTTGTTGAAAGTACCTACCATAGTGTAAGGTTTGTATACCATTTGACCCAGAAATGCCACTCATGGGTATATTCCCAGCAGAAATGAGTGCTTATGTCTACCAAAAGTTATGCACAAGAATGTTTATAGCATATTTAATCATAATAGTCAAAAATAAGGAACAATCCAAATATCTAATGATAGTGAGATAAAAAAATGTAGTATAGTTGCAGAATAGAATACTATACAACAATGAAAAGGAACACCACACACTGCTATTTGTAAGTTATATGTCTGATCTTTTCTTCCACTTTCACAATGGTGGAAGAAAAGGTCAGATATATAACTATGATTCAATTCCATTTATATAAAATCCAAGAGGAAGCACAACTAACTTACAGTGATAGTGGTTAGAAGACTGGTTACTCTTTGACTGGGTATTGACTGAGAAGGAGTTTGTTAGATTACTAAAAATGTTCTATACCTTGATGTTGGAAGTAGTTACAGGGGTGTATACTTATGTAAAAAATCATAGAACTCTACACTCAGGATTAGTGCACTTTGGGGATATAGGAATGGCTCAGCAGGTTGAGTACTTGCCTTGCAACCATGGGGTCTGGGGATAGAGTCCTGGTCACAGCCCATGTGCACCCATATGCTGAACTGGGGTGTGCTTCCCATGCAGGAGGCCCCTGACTTGGTTTCTACTCTGCAAGGCCCCACATACACCTGTGTAGAATAAAACTATGTTGAAACTAATGATGTACAGCTGTGGAGACTGCTCTGGGCCCTCCTCATCCTCTCTGTTTCTCTGTCACTCTCTCTCTTTGTCAAACAATAAAATAAATCTTAAAAAGATGAGTACACCTTACTCTAAGTTATACCTCATGTAAAAAACATCATGCGATGGCATCTAGAACTAGGAAGAAAGAGTTCGAGAGACCTCCGTGACTTAGGAAGAAAAAGAATACATTCGGGGCTGGGTGTTACCTAGAATTGCCATATGTTGAAGTCCCTTTTTCCTTTATCCTCTTAACGGGGACAGGGGTGGTTCAAAAGCTCCTTCTGCTCCTTCCCCTGGGATGCACCGCAAGTAAGCCCTGTGGTGAATACAAGACCTAAATCACATTCCTGGAACTCTAGAAGCTTACAATCTCATTGACAAGCCTAACATAAATTATTCAGAGACCTTAGTAGTAATGTCTTTTTTTCTAAAGTGTAAATTGTGAGGTGCAGAACTACCTAGGAATTTAGGAGAAAGAAAATCAGTGAGAATTGAAGTGACTTTAATGAAGGAGGAAGGACTTGAAGTGAGCTTTTAAAACTAGATGGGCAGACAAATATCAGAGTCCTTCACTTTATTTACTTGTTTAAAGAATCACAGAAGTCCTGCCTGTTACAGCTGGAATAGTGACCAGCCAAAAGACAGAGCGTTTTGTCAAATAAGGAGAAATAAATCAAGAAGAGAATTACAGACTTCTCAGGGGAAGACTTGGACCCTGAACTAACACTGGTCTGGGCTCCAGGGGCTGAGAAAGTAGAAATACAGAGGAGGGCAGGGATCAGGGATGAGCTGAGGCCAGAGCTAAACTCCACACACCAATAAAAAATATGCTATAAGATCCTTTACGTGCTAATAAAGTAATGATTCTTATTGTAGTAAAGAAAACAAAGCATGTATATGTGCATGTGGCAGGCTGACTCTTAGAAGAGTACAGAAAGTTGGTGGGGGTATTAATTCCTCCTTAATGGTTTCTCCTCTTTCCCCCTATTCATGAGTCTACAAAACACACACACATACATACATGGATGCATGCATTTATACTCTGGTATCTATAGCTATTAGGGTCTAATAACAGAACAGTTACTAAGTAACTTAGGGTGGAGCTGGGAGGGTAACAGAAAGGTTGGCAGATACCTGAAGACAACTGGAGTTCATATCAGCTGGCTGAGTTCATGCTACCAGAAGTCTGAATCACCTGCTCTGCTCTCAAATTTCTTTTGAAAAGGTTTTATGACTTCAAAGAAACCAAATCAATTTTATTACCAAGAAAATTGAAATGCTCAGCCTGCAGCCATTCTAGAAGTTCTAAACATCATCTAAAACGAAGATTTCAATCTCTCAGTTTCTGTCTTCTCTAAGGAACTATTGTGCTGTTTGGCCTCTTTCTCTCTGGAATGGAACAAAGGTACAGTTTTAACTTTTTTCTAGTAAATGTAGGATTGATTATTTTGATAGATTGTCTTCACTTTGGTGAAAAGGTATGAGAACTGAGCACTCTTGGTAGGAGATAGGAATAGTTCATGATGTTTCATGGGCATCGAGCTGGCTTCCCCTGGCCCTGCCTGCCCCGTTTATTCTGTCTGCTGGAGCCCTCTCTGTCCGAGCCATGTCCACATCACCCAATCCCCTCAGCTTTTTGTATATTTCCCTTATTTTTATTCTGGCTGCCAGCACTTTTTTTTTTTTTTTAAACTTTCCTTCTGTCAATACCTATTGCTTTGCCCAGGGCTCAGAAAGCTTTTGGACCAAGAGAGATCCTAAAGGCTCAAGGCTGGAGGACACTGGGCTGAGAGTTCAGGGGTGCTCTGGACTAAGAGGTACCCCGAATTTATGGCATTAAAGGTAGTCAGTCAGTCTTAAAGCTCCCATCATAAAATCCTCACTTCTCCATAGGATAGATAAAATTTTGTGAACTTGATAGGACTTTGCAACTTGTTAATATGGGGAAACAGCAAATGTAATACAAATAAACTTTTAGACCCCTACTTAGTCATCTTGGGAGTACTGTCCGTAGAACATTTAAGTTCTTAAAATGTCAATGTAAGATTTGTGTAAGTGCTAGCTCTCAATTAAACTTGGAGCTATTCTAAAGAGATTCTAGAAATAGTGGCATGTTTAAGTCCCAGGTTCAGAGAAAAGTTTTGTGAGAATCACTGTCACGGGTCATTAATTGCAATGTTCATTTACTCTTTCCACAAATATGAATTGGAATTCTCAGGTGTGCTGGCCTCTGGGAGTACAATGGCAAAGTCATGCAGGCATGGTTCCTTCCCTCTTGTAACTTTCAGTTGTTTAGGGGGTGCAGACATTTGTTAATCTCATAATTAAAAATGAAGTCACAATTTTGATACGTCATATAAAAGAGAGGCACCTGGTGCTATGAGAGGGTGTAATGAAAGGATTTGACCTTCTCTAGGGAATCACAGAAGGTATCCCAGTGGAGAAAATGACTGAGCTGTGATCTACAGAATGAATAGAGTTATGTCTGGGAAGAAGAGATCCAAATAGTATATTCTGGGTACAGTGTTGCACTTTGAGGAAATGGGAGAAGACCAGGTGCCATTAGGAGAAAGAGCACAGTTCAAAATGAGCTGAAGGAAGTGATTAGAAGTCACTATGAGGTCTGGCAATTAAGTTTGCAAACTCATCCTAGAAAAAGTAGTACATACCTCATCACTGAATATTACTACAGTCACCTTTGAAGTACTCCCCTTGGGAAGCTATGTACCAACACTGGTGCCTAGTCTACCCTTCAAAGCAATTTTGGAACTCTTTCTGGAATTTCCATCAGAGCTGTCATCATATTACCCTTGATGTCCTGAATGTCATCAAAATGTTTTCTTTTCAATATTTCCTTTCTATTTGGGTAAAGAAAAAAGTCATTGGGGGTTACATCAGGTAAGTAGGGAGGGTGTTCCAATACAGTTATTTGTTTACTGGCTAAAAACTCCCTCACAGACAGTGCCGTGTGAGCTGGTGCATTGTCTTGATGTATTGGTGAAAAATTCAGGTCGTTTTCATCTAACTTTTTCATGCAGCCTTTTTAGCACTTCCAAATAGTAAACTTGGTTGACTGTTTGGCCAGTTGGTACAAATTTATACTGAAAAATCACTCTGATATCAAAAAAGGTAAGCAATGTCGCTTTGACTATTGATTTGGAATGACAGAACTTTTATGGTCATGGAGAATTGGCTGATTTCCATTGTGCATTTTGACACTTTGTTTCAGGGTCATATCGGTACACTCATGTTTCATTACCAGTGATAACATTGCCCAAAACATCATCTTCCCTCTCCAAAAGGTCTTGGCAAACTCAAGCTTCAACATACTTGTGACAGCCCGTAAGAACACACAACAACAATGAATGCCACTCAGCAAGACACAGCCACACATCAATATGAGCACAGCTGTGACACTGATACACTAAGGTTATGAAACCTTACCAAGTTGTTTGTACAGTGCTACCAATGGTGAGTTCATGAACTTAATTGTCAGACTGTTAGAGACAAAAAACTCTGGATATATCTCAAAGATAGGCTAACATCATTCATAGGCTCAATGAGTATTTAATGAGCCCCTTCTATGAGTCAATCATGGTATCTACTTTCATCAAATTGATACTCTAAGGGAGACAAAGGGCAGGGTAAGAGTGAACAGATGTCCACAGTCAATCTTACCACAGTATATTCAACATTTCCACAATTTAGTTATTTGAACCCAAAGGGTCCACATCATTTGTTTTACATTTCTTTTTCCAGGAACACTTTTTTATCTTCAGATGAAATCTGACTTGGAAACTCATGAAGCTGAACATTTAACTTCTGGTTTAGGTTGAGGTGGGGCCCCACCCTTTACATGGCCCCTGAGCTATGTCTGTAAAACCCTAGGAATTATCTGAGCATGAATAAAGCTACTCATCTGGTTAATTTTTTTATTTTAAATGCTGACTTATGCCTTCTTTGTTTGTACCTTCCTTCAATGTTCTCTTTCATTTGTGTCTTTAAGCAAGGGCATCATAGAGCCTCCAGAGGGAACGAAAATTTAAAAGGAATTCCTGGAGCTTTGGACCATACTTGAAAATCTTGAATGCTGCTGTAGGAGATACAATATTTTTTCATTCAGCCTGGATAAAGGAATACTTCACTTGGGCTGGATTTAGGGATTATAACCTGGTGGTCAGGGTAGACGATCAGTATTATTTGTCTTTGCCTTCTTGTGCAATGAAATAGATAAAAACCCCTCAGGATTCCAAGTTGTTTTTCAATAAGCATCTGTTATACTCACCAGCTGCCTAGGAGAAAACAGATTTGATAACATGGTAAACAATCCCTTGTTGAACACTTAGGGGATGAATGAAGTCTAAATCAGTTTCTCATTCAGAGCATTCTTTTCCCTCCTATCACCATGTGTTTGGTGTTGTTTGTTTTGTTTTTATGGTTGTTTTGTTGTGGCATGGCAGAAACAACTATTTAAACTGTGGCCCTGGAAAGTGGTCCCCAGCAGAGAGGTGGTGCCCTGTCGCAAGGTGATGTAGAAGCAGGTAACTCTTATCGGCAGCTCTGATGAAATCAGCCTAAATCTAAAACTTAAATTAGCTCCAACACAACACCAAAGCTGAGGGTGTAGCCACCAAAAGCAAGTTAAGTACTAGCAGGCAGGGAGTGCAAGAGAGAGAGAAGGCCAGCAATGGGCCAGGAGTAGCTTCCAAGTCGGTGTAACCAGCCACTTATATATACATTTTGCCCACCTTGTATTTAGAGCTTGACGTTGTGCGCGGGGGAGGGGGGGGCAGTCTAGGGACAACATCAAGAAATGCACAACATTTACACTCTTAGAGACTAGGATTGTTCGCTTTCAGAGTAGGACTATTTCCAAGTTTCCCTTTCAACCTCTGAACATTAATATCAGGTAACACTTGCCATTTTTAAAAGTAATGATTGCTAAAAATTTACATGGGGGTCAAGGCCTGTCTGTGACAGTTTTTGTGGGCCAATCATGAAATAAGTATGAGTTTGCATATGAGTGTGGTTATAAAAATGTCAACTATCTTTTCTTAGGATGAATTGTCATTATTCTAAGATTGAGTACCTCCAGTTTTTGAGGGTTGTTTAAAGCATTTTTCCTATAATGAAATAAAAGTAGATATAAAATTTTAAGTCCTCTCTTGACAACATAAAATAGTAATGCCTATATTAGCTCTCAAATATTTTTTAGGAAATTTTCTTTGAAATCCAAAGACCTGGGAAACATTGGTCTAAATCAGGGGTGTCTAATCTTTTGGCTTCTCTGTGTCATATTGGAAAAAGAATAGTCTTGGGCCACACATAAAATACACTAACACAAATGATAACTGATGAGCTAACCCCCCCGCCCCCCAAAAAAACTCAAGACAATCTTATGTTTTAAGAAAGTTTACAAATTTGTGTTGGGCCACATTCAAAGTCGTCTCGGATGCATGCAGCCTATAGACCGTGGGTTGGACAAGCTTGGTCTAAATGATATTTTCAGCTGGACAATTACTAGGAAAAAGAGAAGACATTTGGAATTTTCAGTGAAACTAAATTTAGTTGCTATATGATGATGAGAAACATTCCACATTATTTATTCTTTGGCCTGCAAACATAGAGTGGTATTTGGTATCTCATTATTAATAGTAGTTAAGATAACAATAACCTCTATAAATTTGATTGAAGTCAGTGATGTAAAGCAGTTTAGCTGGTAGTGTAAAAGATTAGGATTTGAACATTGTGAGTTCAGGAGACAGGCGAGAGATTGAGGGAGGGGCCCGAGGAAAGAGGGAGTAAGTTTTTCAAGGACCTTGACCACCAGATCAATATGCTTCTTTTTACCATATTGTCATTTGCGCAGATGGTTGAAACAAATGAAGATTTTAGTCCTTTTCCTGGCTGATATGACTATTTGGTTGACTTGCTAGATTTATCCTTTTCAAAAGAGAGACTAAGCCAAGAACATCAAAGAAGTAAGCAGTGACTCTAGTGGAATTGCCTCTTCCTCCCTTCTCCTTTTCTCCCCTCTTCCCTTCCTTTCTTTTAAAATAACTTTTTACTTTAAAATACCTTCAGATTTACAGAAAAGTTGCAAAGATAATACACAGTAGGTTAACATCTTACTTTACTGTGGTACATTTGTCACAACTAACAAAATAGCATGAAAACATTATTATTAACTAAATTACGTATTTGCTTCTCTTCGAGTCATTTGCAAAGATAGGCTTCTCCACCTGCCTACTTCCTAAGCCATTTGTGGGCCTTCTCTGCACCCCTCCTTTCCCCTCTCTCCAGTGCTATCTCCTTCCCCCAGGAACCCACTGGGTTCTGTAAAGGGAGGTAAGTCAACATTAACACATTTGTGGAGCTCCAATTTTGAGCAAACCCCTCACCTGGAGCAGAAATGCTGTTAAGAGCTGTGGATTTGGAGACATCAAGATTGAGACGGGTGGCTTTTAACAAGTTATGGGCCTGTCTGAGCCTTGGTTTTCTTCTTTCCATGCAGTGTATTCCCAACTTACCAATTTTCTGTGATAATAAAATGTATGTGAACATGCATTATAATTTTATTTTATGTTTTTAATAGTCTCTATGATTACCTTCAGCTGGGAAAGCTTTACTTACATTTAGGGTATTTTTTTCTTTCTTACTTTTTTTACCTCCCTGCCCCCCTGCCTGCCCCTCCTTCTTCTACTTGCCCCCTCCCTTTGTACCCTCTGGTAACCAGTAAACTGTTGTCTGTGTCTATGAGTTTTTGTTTGTTTGTTTGTTTGTTTGTTTGTACCTTTGTTGCTTTCAGGATGATATCCCACATATAAGTGAAGTCATATGGTTCTTGATGTTTTGTCTGACTTATTTCACTTAGCACGATGATCTCAAGATTCATCCATGTTTTTGCAAATGGCAGTATTTCAGCTTTTCTTATTGCTAAATAGTATTCCATTGTGTAAATGTACCACGTCTTCTTTATCTGGTCCTCTATCAAAGGACACTTTGCATATTTTCATGTTTTGGCAATCATGAATAATGCTGCAGTGAACATCAGGGTACATATATCTTTGTGAAAAAAGTTCTTATATTTTTGGAGTAGATACCCAGAAGAGGGATTGATGGGTCATATAGTAACTATTCTTAATTTTTTGAAGAACCCCTATACTGTTTTCCATAGTGGTTGTACCAATTTACATTCCCACCAGCAGTGTGTGAGGGTTCCTTTATCTGCACAGCCTCTCCAGCACTTGTTATTACTTGTCTTGTTGATGATACCTATTCAATACTTGATCTTAGCCAAAAGGTTGAGAAGCAATGATGATAGCCATTCTAACAGGTGAGAGGTAATATCTCATGGTTTTGATTTGCATCTTCCTAGTAGCTAGTGAAGATGAGCATTTTTTCATATATCTGTTGGCTGTTTGTATGTCTTCTTGGGAGAAGATTCTGTTCTGATCCTCTGCCCATTTTTTAATTGAATTGTTTTTTGTTGTTGTTGAGTTGTACAAGTTCTTTATATATTTGGGATATTGGCTCCTTATTGGAGATGTTATTTGCAAATATATTCTCCCATTCAGTTGGCTGCCTCTTTATTTTGTTGATGGTTTCTTTTGCTGTGCAGAAGCTTTTTGGTTTGATATCGTCCCATTCATTTATTTTTGCTTTTACTTCCTTTGTTTTTGAGGTCAAATTCATAAATTCCCCCCTGAACCCAAGGTCTATAAGTTTAGTACTGATGTTTCCTTCAATGCATTTTATTGTTTCAGGTCTTATGTGCAGTTCTTTGATCCATTTTGAGTTAACTTTGGTATGTGGTAACAGCTTGCAGTCCAGATTCATTCTTTTGCATGTGGCGTTCTAATTTTTTAAGCACCATTTAGTGAAGAAGCTCTCTTTTCTTCATTGTGTATTTTTGGCTCCTTTGTTGAAAATTATCTGTCCACATAGATGTGGGTTTATCTTGGGTTTTCAATGCTATTACATTGGTCTGTGTGTGTGTCTGTTTTTCTGCCAATACCATGATGTTTTGATTATTGTCATTTTGTAGTATAAATTGAAATTGGGGAGTTTGATGCTGCCAGCCTTGTTCTTTTTATGTAGGATAGCTTTGGCTATTTGGGGTCTTTTGATAATTCCATGCAAATCTGATGATTTCAAAAATCTATTTCTTGAAAGAATGTCATTGTGATTTTGATGAGGATTGCATTAAATCTATATGTTGCTTTAGGTAATATGGCCATTTTAACTATGTTAATTCTAATTCATGAACACAGAATATCTTTCCATTTTTTTGTGTCTTCAATTTCTTTTAATAGCATCTTGGATTTTTCAGTGTATAAGTTCTTCACACCCTTTGTTAAGTTTATTCCTAAATATTTTCTTCTTCTTCTTCTTTTTGGTGTAATTGCAAAAGGTTTTTTGTTTGTGTTTCTGATGTTTTATTGTTAGTGTATAGGATGCTGTCGATTTTTGTGCATTGATTTTGTATCCTACAACTTTACTGTATTCATTTATTGTTTCTAGCAGTTTTTTGATGGAGCTCTTAGGGTTCTCTCTATAAAGAATCATGTCATCTGCAAAAAGGGACAATTTAACTTCTTCATTCCCAATTTGGAGGCCATTTACTTCTTTCTCTTCCCTGATTGCTCTAGCTAAGTTTTCCAGCACTGTGTTAAATAACAGTGGTGACAGGGGACATCCCTGTCTAGTTCCTGATTTTAAAGGAAAAGATTTCAGTTTTTGATCATTCAATATAATATTAGCTGAGGGTTTATCATATATGGCCTTTATTATAATGAGGTACTTTCCTTCTATACCCATTTTATTGAGTGTTTTAATTACAAATGGATGTTGTATCTTGTCAAATGCTTTTTCTGCATCAATTGATATAATCATACAGTTTCTATCTTTTGTTTTGTTTACATGGTGTGCCCGGGCAATTGTGCCTCGTCCAGCGGGGCACGACAACGCGGCCCGAGGGGGAACCTATGAAGGACAAGAGACAGGAGACACAAAGAAATGGAGGCAAGACAGGATTCTGATCAAGCCTCCAAATTTTATTTCTGTTACAGCGGCATATATACTGTAGGGACAAAGGAGGGCAGGGCTATCTGCTTGGCGGGGTATTTGTCAAAGGGTGATTGGTTGTAGGGTAAGTGGCAGCTCAGGATTGGTGGAGGATTCGCGGGCTCTAGCGGGCAGTCCAAGCAAGG
>PVKE010015976.1:0-32657 GCA_004027555.1 Craseonycteris thonglongyai
AAACAAGCAATCTGAGTAAACACTCATCTTTTTGAAACCAGGAAAATGATTTATCTTTCTTATACAGAGAGGCTATTATACAGTTTCTTTAGTGAGGAATGGTTCATAAATGTTAGTTGCTATACACGGATTTTATTATATATCAGGCATGTCCAACCTGCAGCCCAAAACAGCTTTGAATGATGCCCAACACAAAATCTTAAAACATTATGAGATTTTTTTAATGACCTGTTTTTTTTAGCTCATTAACTGTTGCTAGTGTTAGTATATTTTATGTGTGACCCAAGACAGTTCTTCCATTGTGGCCCAGGGAAGCCAGAAGGTTGGACACTGCTGGTACATATTAATCCAATAATTATAAGTTCAAGTTAATTTACTTCGTAAAAGTTTAACTGAAAATTCAGAGGTGCTTCATTTTTCAGAGTTCCTCTAAGTATCTTTATGAAAGCTGCTTCAATTGGATATAAAATGACATAAAACAATTTTAGGTAATGCATTTGTAATGTCTAGAAAGCGTCTTTTAAGAATTGAAAAGTTAGAAACCAAGAAATAAGAAAGAGGAAGCATTGCATTTATATCAAAGATAAGATGACCAGATTTTAACATTGGTAAAGTGGGACACCATTGACCGGGGGGAGGGGGTTCTTGATTAAAAATTTGGTCTATCTCCTGCCGTTCCCTAGCTTGTCGTGCATTCTTTCCAAAAATTGGGACTTTTTTAAAACGACACAGGACAAATAGTTAAAAATTGGGACTGTCCCGCCAAAAGCGGGACGTCTGGTCACCCTAATCAAAGATCTCAACCCTAGGGGTTTGTAAGTTCACTCTGATGCTGTAAGTAAAATTATGTGTGTGTGTTTTTAGGAGAAATTCCATACATTTCATCAGATTTTCCAAGTAAACTCTTTAAGTCTCAATATCCCTTCCAATAAAATGGGATTTGCAGGGTTATTATAAGAAATCAGTGAGATTATAATTTTAATCGAAGTGATTTGCACATAGCAGTCACACATATGTTAATTGCTATTATTCACCCAAAAGATTAAAAATATATATTAGAGGAATGATAAGCCATTTATCCACAAGAGTTGGTGTTCCTAATTTTCATTATTCGTGAACTTTTGAAAAGTGAAAGGTACCTTGGTGGAGAATATAAGCATTCTTTAGTTTTTAAAAAGGAAAAACATTCTTAACTTTAATTAGGTTTGTTCAACAAATTTTTTTTTCATCTTTATATATATTTTTTAATGATAGAGAGATAAGCAGAATGAGACCTTTTAGTCAGTATTTAATTATAATACTCTTGGAGAATATAGGATATAATTCACTTACTACCCTTTTTATTTTAAGTTTTATTTATTTTTAATTATAGTTGACTTACAATATATATTAGTTTCAGGGGTACAACATAATGATTCAACATTTAAATACCTTATAAAGTGATCACAGTAAGTCTAGAATCATCTCAACAAATTTTTGACAAATATTTAATCAACAACAGTTTTGGAATATCTACTGTCTACCAGGTATTCTACTTTATAGGTCTTTGTGATGTCATAGGGAACAAGGCATACAGACAGGCTCATTGTTCTCATGGAACAGGTAGTGGAAAAGATGGGTAATAAAAAAAAATTACACATTAAATGTCATTAAAATTGTTATAAGGAATATTTTTGAAAAGGAGAAAATACAAGTTTTTATGAGAACATAAAATGGCGCCGTAGTCATTAAGATTTCCCTAGAAAAGGGACCCTAAACTGTTACTTGAAGGATGAGCAGCAGTTAGCTAGGTAAACAGAATTCCAGTCATTTATTTATTCATCCGTTCACTCATTCATTTATTTATAGAATTTCAAAACATCTGACACTATTCTAGTCGCTGGCATATAGTAGAGTTTAAAGAAAGATATGCTATCTGGTCTCATTAACTTTCAGCTTAGTGAAGATAAACAGTAGAGTGAGTGGTGAGCACATAAATAATGGCATAATTGAGAAAATGCTGTCAAGTTAGTATAACAGTGTTAGAGTGGATAATTAAGGAGAGGGGTTACCTATTTAGATAAGAGTTTTTAGTTATGGCTTGAAACTTGGTTGAGTAAAGAGCATGTGGTACCATCCTGAACTGGACTGGAGCTTAGATATTTATAATACTGGGGGAGGGGTTAGCGGGGAGTCATTGCAGTAGAAGAGGGCCTGCAAAAGAGAATGACTCAGGTAGGTGAGAGTTGCAGTGAAAGAAAGAGGCCCAACCATATGAAAAGATTTTGGATTGTATATAAGATCGAAGGACATGGGATTATTGATTTTAGATTGGCATTTTTAGAAGATCATCCTGGCTCGTGTGTGAACACTGATTTGTAGAGGACAAAAATAATTGTAGGGAAACTAGTTAGGGGGCAGTTGCAGGAGTCGACATGAGATGATGTCACTTGGACACGGTGATGGCATTGGCAGTCTGCGTGTGAGCATCTGAGAGTGTGATGCTGTGCCCTCAGGCGGAGAAGACAGGAGCAGCCAAGGGAGAGCATACATTTGGCTTTTAGTATTTAAACTCTGAGACCCTTCAGAGTGTTCAGGCAGAACTAGTGTGTGGGCAGTTGGACATTAGTTCTGGAGATCAGTAGAGATGTCTGAGCTGGAGATATGGCCATTTCACTGAATTTTTAAAAAAAATTGGCAATATCGTTCACTAAAAATAAAATGGCATCTGAGAAAGATAGAGTTGGAAGCAGATTCTCAAAATCTGTGCGACTGTAACCAGAGCACCAAGAAAAATAACTCTAGAAAATATCACTAATCATTAAAAGACAGTAAATTATTTAATAAATAAAATACTACAAATAACATAGGACTTTTTAGGAAAATATGAAGGTAGCTTATAGAAGGTAAAAAGAAGGATTGGAGCTGTTCACTTGTAGATACAAAACATGTCATTGGCAGATAAATTAAGTAATGCCCGATACAGCTTGTTCTTGTTTGTTCTTGGTTTGTTTCTTTTGTGTATAAATTGGGAAAACCACACAATAAGCATTTGTAGGCAAGTGTGACCAATTGGAGCCAGAAGGAAGAATGTAGGGTGAATGGGCGTTCTGAACGATCTGCCTCGCCCCATGGTGTACTGCATTTCATTTTTGTTAGTGTACTCTGTTCAGCTACTAACTTGGTGCTTCTGATCATTAATATGTTGGAAAAGCCATGTATGAATTCACACAACTTCCATGTCCTGGTTTTTTGCAGTATATCATTTGTATATGAGCAGTTTCTCTTTGGAAAAACACTATAAAAAAACAGATTTACATTTAGGAATCATCTTTCTTTCAATCAATGATCATGAGTGATATTTCCCTACAGAGAGAACATAGAGCAAGAAAAGACAGCTCTGGGGAACTGCAGTATTTCAAGCAGTGGTTAGATGCTGTCAACCTTTGGTTTATATGTGATCTTTTGTGATGATCGTTAAGCAGTTTTTAAAAAATTAATAGCCAAGATTTAAAAATCAGGAGGTTTCACATAAAACTTTAGGAATTCTGCTTCTATTTTTAAAGAAAACAAGAACATCTGATAACACCCACATTTTCTGGATGACAGCAGTGGCTGGGTCTCAGTAGTGGCAGCCCGCCCCCCATTCAGTAGGGACGTACAGTCTTCCATTTGCCTCAGTCCTCAGTCCCTGTTGTGTGTTACATGTGGCCCAGTTCCACTGTTTAAATAGTGTATCTGGCCCATAAGACTTATGAGAAGGAACTGTAACAGGTGGGGAAGTCAAGGTGAAAGTGAGGTGAGATGACAGGTTAGATTGTTGAATGTATCATTTTATATGGACATTAAAGTCACCCAACGGGCCAATTAAAGGACTTGGGGTGAGGATGAATGTGAGCCTGATTTCAGGGTCCTCAGGGAATGAGATGGCAGGAAAGTCTTAACCAATGCAAAAATGTATGCTTTAAGAACAAGAACTTGCCTCTTTTTCTCTCTCCTTAAAAAAAAATAATATACAGAAACATTGAGACCTCTGTGAAGTCATAATTCTAATATCAATTCTCTGTCACCAACTGAGTATCCTGCAGTTCACTTCAGTTCTGATACTCACTGCCTGGAGTTAGGGGAGTCCCCACAGGCCTTTGGTGGCTGCCTCCACTTAAGATGCCAGGTGCACGTCCCATTATCCCCAGTTCAACCACACTTCTGCCCAGCCTGCTACAAATTTGGAATTTCCCACAGTCCCTGAGGTTTGAGCGTTTGGTAGAACTACTTATAGAACTTACTGAAACCACTTATTTATGAGTACAGTTTTATTATAAAGGGTACAGATCAGGAATTGAGATGCATAGAGCTTTGTCTGGGCAGGAAGGTGACACAATTTCCATGCCCTCTCTTTGTGGGATCTGGGTGTGTTGCTCTCACAGCCATCATTGTGTGCACCCACCAAGAAGCAGCTCCACCAGTCCTCTGTGTCCAGAGTTTTGATTAGGGCTTTGTTGTACAGGCATGGTTGAGTTAAATCATTGTCCTGTACTTGAACTCAGTCTCTAGCTCCACTTCATCCACTAAATTGTGCTGGCCCAAAGGTTCAATCCTCTAATTGTGTGATGGGAGGTCTTTCTATGACCAACCCCCATCCTGAAGCTGTCTCAGGGTCCACCTTATGTCACTTCTTTGGCACAACAAAGACACTTATATCACTCAGGAAATTCCAAGAGTTTTTAAAGTTCTGTGGCAGAGACAAAGAACAGATACATTCTTTTTAAAATTTATTTTGAAAAAAACAACAAGATACTATTCTTTATTATATCACCTGTCTAAATTCTTCTGTGAGTCGGTCTGTGTCTTGGAATCTCTCCATCGTCCTCACAATTACTCTTTTGATAAGTGGATAGAAATACGACTTGATTTCTAATAGGAACTTTTTTCAGGTACACATGAAAAGTGGTTTAATTGTCTTGAAACCAGTTGAGAAAGATTTTTAGTTAAAGTTAAGTAAGTAGTACTAAAAAAGGCATGGTTCTAATTGGATCACTTTGAAAGTCAGACTTGTTTTGTTTAGGCAAAACTATACATATTTGCATTTTTTATCTTAGCTGTTATGATGGTAGCTGTCCCTTCAGCAGTTACTTTGTGTCTGTTGTTTCCCAGATGCAAGGAATATAAACACAAGGAAGGTATCATTTCTGCCCTCAAGGAATTTACAGTTCAGTAGAGAGCATAGATTTTTTTTTTAATGTGATTATTTATTTATTGTGGGGGTTTTTTGACAGAGAGAGAGAGCCAGAGAGATACAGAGACAGGGAGAACTGAACTGGGGGAACTCCTCCGTCCCCGGTGCTACAAAGTGAGCGCTTAACCCACTGAGCCATCCCGGCTTCCCCCATAGATGTTTTTATACAAATAATTATTGATAGCTACTAAAATTGAAATATTCGCAATGTGTTTTGGTGAACGCAGAAGAGAGATAATGATGATGGAGAGTAGACCGTTTGCTTCGGCAGATCATCTTTTGTGATCTAAGAGCTGTTTCCATTTTACGTTAGATTTCTGGGGGTTAAGGAATGAAAGGGAATGAGGAAGTACAAACAATTAAAACTCTTACAGCTTTAAATTTTGTAGCAATTCTGACTGTTTTTTAATTTATTCTTTTCTTGTAATGTCGAGAAAATAATTGCATCTTCTCACTCTGATTATTTCAGTGTCACGTAGTTTTTCTTCTTAAACTATAAAAACAGTGTAACTCAAGGATGCCAAGATAGCTCATTGGTTGAGCACTTGCCTTGTAATTGCAAGGTTCTGGGTTTGGTTTCTGACCCCAGCCTGGGAAAACCCATATGCTGAACTGTAGCATAACTGGGTAACCTACAGGATGGCTCAGCTGTGAAGTTGCTCACCTCCCATGCAGGAGGCCCCCAGTTCGGTTCCCTCATCCACTTGTGTGGAATAAAACCATGTCACAACTAATGATGTACAACTGTTGGAGACTGCGCTGGGCCCTCCCCACTTCTTTTTTTTTTCTCTCTCTCTCTCCTTAAACAATGAAAATAAACCTTTTTTTAAAAAAAGTATAACTAAACTTTCACATTTTATTTTTTTTAAGATTAATTTTATTGTTTTGAGAGAGAGTGAGAGAGAGACAGAGAGAAGGGGGAAGGGCTCAGAGCAGTCTCCATAATTGCATGTCATTAGTTGTGACATGATTTCATTCCACACAGGTGGACATTGGGCCATGCAGAGCAGAACCAAACTGGGAGCCTCCCACATGGGAGAACCTTCACCACTGAGCCATCCCGCTGGTTACAAGTTGCGCCTCAGTTCATGTGGGTTTGCACAGGCCAGGGCCAGGATTTGATCCCAGGACCTCGGGGCTGCGAGGCAAGCACTCAACCTGTTGAGCTATCTTGGCATCCCCTATGTTATTTTAAATTGACCTTCTCAGTCTTCAGTTGATATTTTTTCCATACGTTACTTGAAAAGATAGATTCATTATACGTGAATTGGTATCTTGTTAAAGTGTCCCCAAAAGTATTTATTTTACCATGTATTACAAAGTTGTCAATTACCTTTGTGACATTGTTATCCTAAAACAGCTCTCAATGGCCAAAGCTGCAACAGTTTAAGCAACAAAATAAATAATGGCAGTATTGGATAACCTAAAAAATCAGGTATATATCCATAAGTTCATGTCAATATAAATGATTGATTAAATGAATAAATGGAGGAAAGGGATAGTTCTTTCTTATGACTGTCCCTTCAAGGAGGTGGAATTTAATCCCCTTGTTTGATTATGGGCTGGATCTAATGACCTAATTCCAAAGAACAGTGAAGAGGCCTAGCAGATGGCACCTTAACCAAGTGTTAACTTCAGTGAAAAATCGTGATGGTAACCATGTACCCTCTGATACAAATATGATTAGAAAGGAACTTCAGTCCTGTGACATTCTTTCCAAAAACTCATAACCCCAGTCTAATCATAACAAACATCAAGAAAACCAGGAACATTGTACAAAATACCTGACTAGTAGTACGCCTTGAAAGTATCAACAACATAAAAAAGTAGGAAAAATTGAGAAAGTTTCACAGATGAAAGGTGATTAGGGAGACATGACAACTACATGCAACGTGCTTTCTAAATTGGACCCTGGAAAAGGAAAGGGACATAAGTGGAAAACTTATACCAATGTTTATTTCATAGTTTTGACAAATGTACCATAGTTATGTAAGATGTTAATTATCATTAGGAGAAGTTGGATAAAGAATGAGAATTCTTGTGCTGTACTGTCTTTGCAGCTTTTCTATAAATTTAAAATTATTTCAAAACCAGTTTAGTTATTTTAAAAAACAGACTACCAATTGTTAACTGAAAGCTATCTCAAACTAATAACTGATGAAGGAAAAAATAAAAATAATTCTTTACTATTTGTGTTGAGTGGATTTATCATAAGTGTTAGCTGGAATAAAACAGACATATTTGATACGTTATGTTGGTGTAAATTTGATGAAAAATAAATGAAATTAGATCTGGGCACAGGCAGGAGTGTTAGTCCCTAATATGTAGTCTGGAGCAGGGCGCTTAACTTTTCTCTCCTTGTTTCCTAGTTGAGGCTCAGACTGACTTAATGATCAAGGGGTTTGGGACTAAACAAATTAAATCTCACAAAGCTTTATTTTGTTTCGTTTTTAAGATTTAATTATTTGAAAAGGTGAGAGAGACAGAGAAGGGGGAGGGCCCAGAGCCGTCTCCATAGTTGTACATCATTAATTTTTTCACATAGTTTCATCCCACACAGGTGGACGTGGGGCTGCGTGGAGCAGAACCAAACTGAGGGCCTCCCTCATGGGAGGTGAGAACCTTCACTGCCATCCTGGTGGTTACCAGTTGCACCTCAGTTCAGCATGTGGGTTTGCACAGGCCCGGGCTGGGACTCCCCAGACCTTGCGGTTGCCAGGCAAGCGCCCAACTTGTTGAGCTACCCTAGCATTCCCTCATAAAGCTTTAAGAAGAACATGTCTCACCATTTTATAAATGGTGGATAGCTTTTTTTTTTTCTCCTTTTTTTAACTTATGTACTCTTCTATACTGCACTAAATTTGAAATCAGCTTGATGCAAATGAAATTATACACTTTAAATGAGGCCAGGCTTCCTGGTTTCACCCAACCCTAATAACCAGTTCCACTTAAGTAAGTTAGGTAGACGTGAGTTTCTGACTTGCAGTGTTAGGTACTCTGTTTCTGCTTTTTGCCTTTTTTTTTATTTTTTATTATTGTTAAATTTATTGGGGTGACATTGGTTGATAAAAATTACATTATTTCCAGGTGTACAGTTCTACACTTCTTGGCATTTGTAACTCAATGGCTGTATACATGTGCCAGAACCTGCAACCTAATTTCAAAACTGGGAGAGCAGTAGCACAGAGTATTTTTACTTTTACAGATTACAAGTTACAGAGTAAGCAGACAATGGGATGTTTATTGTAGGTGTTGATAACTATTTTGTCTCCCAAGAATAAATTAGGGGTAGATCCTTTTTGCTTGGATAAAGTATATTAACTGTAAAACCACAGTGGTTGAGACAGAGCATACTGAGTTTTGTTTTCTTTTTAACCAAAAAATGTAAGCATTGATCAAAATGTTCTGATTTCTGACAGTTTCTCTGGCATTGTGTATAAGATATACCCATAAGGGAAGGCCAGGATGGCTCAGCGGGTTGAGCGCTCACTTTGCAGCCCCGGGGACCGAGGATTGAGTCCCGGCCCTGGCCTGTGCGGACCCATATGCTGGACTAGGGTGTGCTCCCCATGCAGACGCCCCCAGTTCAGTTCTTGCTCCCTGGCTTGAGGGGGTGTGTCTCCCATGCAGGAGGCCCCCAGCCCAGCTCCCGCCCTGCGCAGCCCCCGCCCACCTGTGTGAAATGAAACCATGTTGAGGACTGATGACATGCAACTGTGGATACTGCTCTGGGCCCTCCCCCTTCTCTTTGTCTCTCTCTGTCTCTGTCTCTCTGTCAAAAACAATAAAATAAATCTTTTAAAAAAAAACCGATATACCCATAAGTGAAGTGTGAACATTTAGAGATGAAACCAGAAAATTGATTGTGGTAATTAGTACAGTTTGGGGAATTTCCAGAAGAATTTCATTTTGGTGAATGATCTGATTTGGGCATTATGAATAGTAGCCCAATCAGAGGGAGAAAAATAGGCTTTTTAGCTTAAAAAATCATGAGCATAGGCTCTGAATCATAGTGCATTTAATTGGTGAATCTCAAGATGAAATGTATTGCTTTCATTAAATGTATTTCCCACCATTGAAAACAGCTGTTTTTGTTGTGGAACCAGCTCTTATCTCAGCACTCATCTCATTCCAAAGAAGCTTCCAGTGCTCCTATGAACCGTGAATGATAGCAAAGGATTCAGGACTTGAAACAAAAAACCTTGATCACAGGTTTCCAAATAGTTTGGTGTTAAACTTTGCAGCTTGCTTTAGTTTTAGTGAGAATGAGTGATTTAAATGTTAGAAAGTAGTTTTAAATATGTTATTTCAGAATTTATGTCATCTTTGAACTGACTGTTGCATAGTACCCTTCCAAATCTAGCATACTTTCTCTGTTTTACCGCCATTTACCCAAAAGATATTTCTAGCATTTAGAAATGTCGAACAACCTGCTCATTCAAACCATTTCTTGGTTACTTAGATCTTTAGTGATTGAACTCCCAACAGGATGTGACCAAAATTCATGCTGTATTAAATTGTGAAAGGTTTGGGGAAGCTGGGATGGCTCAGTGGGTTAAACGCTCACTTTGCAGCCCTAGGGACTGCGGATCGAATCCTGGCCCCAGTGCGTGTGGACCCATATGCTGAACTGGGGAGTGCCCCAGTTCAGTTCTCACTGGGGTGAGACCTCGGCCCTGTGCAGCCCGGCTCCCACCTGTGGAATGAAACTGTGTGGAAAAACCAATGATGTGCAACTATGGAGACTGTTCTGGGCCCTCCCCCCTCTCTCTGTCTCTGTATCTCTCTCTCACTGTCAAAAACAATAAGAAAAATAAATCTTTAAATTGTGAAAGGTTTAGTAGTGGACTTAGTCTAAGGAAATACACATTTAATCCAGTAGCTGTTCATTCACTGTGTTCTTTTGCTAATTTACTCTTGGCAATCTCTTGTTTTTAGTCTAGGATACTCAGGGCTTCAGTGAAATTAGGTTGAGTGTTTATTCCAGTGTTTTCTTTGCAATCTCCAGGCCCCACCCCCCCCACACACACACTGTATCATCTGTGGGAATTCTCTCTATTGATCTTACATCTTTGCCTGTGTGACTCTATCCTCTCATCTGGGCATCTATCTGTAAATTTAGCATTCCTTGTTTATCTTAGATTTGTTTCAGTTCTACCTGTTTAGACAGCAATCAATATACCTTGTGATAAATCAACTTCAGAACATCTTCCTGGTTTCCACCCATTTTTGTGTACATTGTAGATTTCTAGATTCTTATTTCTTTAAAATTGAGTTATGTTCTTTTTTGTTTGTTTTTTTCAACTTTCTGCCGGATAATTCTTATCCATGATTTCATCGTATGGATTTTCTATAAAACGACCGTCTCTCCCCATTTCTGTCTGATTGGACACAGGTGTTTCCCAAAGTCTGTCTTTATCTGTGAAAGCTCATCAAATAATGGCAAGTAAACTCCAGAGGTCCTACAGTCAAAACAACTCCCAAGGCTTCTTCATATCTCCAAGTTTGTTTTTAATTCTTAATTTCCTCTTTATTATCTCAGTTTATAATAATCTCTTTGTTCAATTTTTCTCCCTCTGTGTAGGCTGCCTTCTTTTTTACATGAAGGCCTCTGTTTTAACTGAACAAAAATGTACTTGTAGTAAACAGCTTCATTTATGTTGAAGTCTGATTTTATTTAGGTATTACTTTTGTGATTAACTTATAATTTCTACCTCCTTCATTTATGTGTGTATAATTTCTAAATATATTGCTGAAGCTGTCATCTGAGTGGTGTTTCTACCCAACAGTTTTGTGAGTTGAGGAATTCCCATTTATATTCCCTATTTATTTCAGCTTTTCACTGTATTGAAATGAGAAATGACGGGAACTCTCTGATATCTAAAATTATATGTGTTCTCCATGTGTATTCTTTGAGGAAGTATCTGGTTTCCTTAAACTGTATTAATACAAACTTCTTGTCCTGTGAGGAGTGGAGAATCTTCACATAAGAGGTCTGACAATTAAGTTTGTGAACTTGCCACCATGTGCTTATGTTGGCAGCACTGTACAAACAACATGGTAAGGTTTCATAATTTGGTGTATCAGTGTCTCACAGCTGTGTTCATGTCGATGTGTGGCAGTGTCTTGCTGAGTGCGTTTTTGTGTGCCATCACGAGAATGTCAGAGCTTGAATTAGAGCAACGAACAAACATTAAATTTCTTGTTAAACTTGGCAAGAGTGGAAGTAAAATCAGGTACATGTTAGTCCAAGTTGATGGGGATAATGCCATGAAGAAAACATCAGCGTACAAATGATTAAACATTTTTCTGATGAGAGAGAAAATGTCACTGATGAAGAGAGGTCAGAGTGGCCAGTAATGAGCAGAACTGACAAAAACATTGCAAAAATTTGTCAAATTGTGCATAAAAATTGTCAGCTGACTGTGAGAAGCATAGCAGACCAAGTAAACATCAATAGAGAAACAGGAAAATCTTAACTGAAAATCTTGGCATGAGAAAGGTGTGTGCAAAAATGGTCCCGAAGGAGCTCACCAATAAACAAAAGCAAAGTAGAGTCGAAGTTTGCCAAGGCCTTTTTGAGAGGCAAGATAATATTTTGGACTGTGTTATCACTGGTGATGAAACATGAATATTGTAGCCAATACAATCCTGAAATAAAGCGTCCAAGTACACAATGGAATTCAGCCAATTCTTGACAACCAAAAAAGTTCTGTCAGTCCAAATTGAGTCAAAACAATGTTGCTAATGTGTTTTGATATCAAAGGGATTGTTCATTATGAATTTGTACAAACAGTCAACCGTGTTGATTATTTGGAAGTGCTAAAAAGGCTGCATGAAGACAATAAAAATAAATCTTAATAAAGGGAAAAGCAGGGATGGCTCAGTGGGTTAAGCGCTCACTTTGCAGCCCCAGGGACCGAGGATCAAATCCCGGCCCCGGACCGTGTGGACCCATATGCTGAACTGGGTGGGGAGTGCCCCCAGTTCGGTTCTCACAGGGGCGAGACCCCGGCCCAGTTCCTGCCCTGTGCAGCCCCACTCTCACCTGTGGAATGAAACTATGTGGAAAAACCAATGATGAGCAACTATGGAGACTGTTCTGGGCCTTCCCCCTTCTCTCTATCTCTGTCTCTCCCTCTCTCTCTCTCTCTCTCTCTCTGTCTCTCTCTCTCTCTCTCAAAAATAATAAAAAATAAATCTTAATAAAAGAGCTTTATGAAAAAGTTAGACAAAAACAACCTGAACTTTTCAACAATATCTCATGGCTCTTGCATCACGACAATGCTCTGTCTGTGAGGGGAGTTTTTAGCCAGTAAATAACTATTGGAAAACCCTTCCTATTCACCTGATCTGGCCCTCAGTGACTTCTTTCTTTACCCAAAGAGAAAGGAAATACTGAAAGGAAGACATTTTAATGACATTCAGGACGGCGATGGCTTTGATGGCCATTCCAAAAAAAGAGTTCCAAAATTGCTTTGAAGGTGAAGTAGGCACTGCCACTGGTGCATAGCTTCCCAAGGGGAGCACTTCAAAGGTGACCATAGTGATATTTAGCAATGAGCTATGCAGCACTTTTTCTAGGATGAGTTTGCAAACTTAATTGTCAGACCTCACATTCCTCTGGTCAGATCTGAAATGACCACTGAGGAGACATGAACAAACATCATGTGGTGGAGGCAGCAGGAATCAGCCATGTTATAAAAGAACCAAAGAGCCACGCAGAGGAAACAGAAAACTGTTTTCTTCCCTGGTACAGAGCTGAATAGAAAGCCAGACACTTTCTGATTCTGAATCATCATGTGGGCACATCTGGTTCCATTGTAATCTAGAACATAATCCCAGCCCTGGAGAAGTTATGGTGAAGAATCAGGGAATTAGAAGATTCACTTCAGGGGAGCTTTACCTAACTTTGCAGTTACCTGCCAGCCTTGGAGGTACAATCTTACTAGTACTTCTTAATTGGAGGTGCTTATTTTACTAGTATTTCTTCATGTTTAAAATAAATGCTTGATAATTTATATTAGTTCCAGTCTCTAATTGGGCATAAGTCACTGCCCTTCATAATTTTTATTGTAATATTGAATGGTTGCCTGCACATGCCAGTGACATTTGATAAACCTAGGGAATCAATTCATGTACAGTAGTATGACATATATAAAAACCCTTTGAATATTTTTACATGATAACATTTTGGAACTCACAACAACCATGTGAGTTAGAGTTCTTTATTAAACTAACGTTCAAGTATGTTTACTTGCCTGGGTCTTATAATTTAACCTACAGCAGAGCCAGGAATCAGTCACCGTGCCTTACTTACTCCCTAGTCATGTACTTACCAGTGTACTACACTCAGCTCTGCCTTATATTCTGTGTTAGGTTTTGAGACATAAACAAGTTGGTCTCTTTTGAAATGGACATGCTAGTTCTTTGGGGGCATTATCTTGCTGTTCACCAGCCACCCACCTGCATGATGGCACTTACAAAACAGTACACTTCTGGCAGTACTGGACAGAATGTTTGCAGATTCTATGTGCTTCAGCCAGTGCTTTCATGCTTTTGAACATCTTTAACAGGTATGTCTTGCACATACATTTATATCAAGCTTGTCCGGCCTGTGCCCTGCATGCGGCCCAGGAAGGCTTTGAATGCGGCCCAACACAAATTTGTAAACTTTCTTAAAACATTATGAGATGTTTTTGTGTTGTTTGTTTTGTTTTTTTTAGCTCATCAGCTACTGTTAGTGTTAGTGAATTTTATTTGTGACCCAAGATAATTCTCCTTCTTCCAGTGTGGTTCAGGGAAGCCAAAGGGTTGGACACCCCTGGCTTATATCATCATTTTCCAGCCTTAAACTTGGTTGCTTTACATCGTTATTTTTTTTTCCCCCAGGTATCCTCATCCCTCTTATTACTGAAGTGGTGTTTTTAAATGAAATAAGGGTCTAGATGTGATGATTACCAGGCCCTAGAGGTCTGTATCTCAGGAGTGCAACTCCATTTCCCTTAAATATGGGATATTGTCACAAACAGATCTGTATGAACAGGGGACTTAAACAGACTTTTAGAAATGAAAAGTGAGAACTTTCCTGATTGAACTTTTATTCCATCTCCTGTTAAATTCTAAGAGTAGGCTGCTGGCCTCCATTTCTTTCAGGAAATGACAAATGGCTCAGAAGCTAAGTGAGCTAAGCCATCTCTCTCTCAATTGTTTCAGTTTCTCAGGAATTGCTGTACAATGCTGCCAATAACGGTCTCCGGGGATCTGACCCCCATTCCACCTCCCACTGCCTCCTCTGCAGCTCCAGATGCCACCAAAAGACGGAGCTTTGAAGAAAGTGCCTGTGCCCTCTTTTCCCTGAGGTGGGTGAGGCCAGGCAGGGTGATTCTCAGGATGTCCTGAGAATCAAAGGTATAGTTGAAGCCTTCATCAAGACTTTCTTGAAGATGACCAAGAAATTTGGGAAACATTACCAAATAGCTTAGAATCTGAAGATGGAACTCAAGAATGAATGGCACAGAGGCCACCTGAAATGTAATACGTGATGACATACAAGACCCTAAGCAAGCTCTTTGAGGGCAAAGACTGTTACGCTATTTTTCTCTCTCTCCCCCGCCTCTGCGGGGTCCAGCGTAGTGTCAGGCACATAGACTGTAGTCAGTAGATGCTGGTTTATGACTGAGAGAGAAGACTAGAGAAAGTGCTATCCATCCCCTCCTTTCCCAGCACTGAGTCTAAGATGCTTGGCCCATTCAGCAGGAGAGTGAGTAGTGAGTGACAAAGAGTTCAGCGATGTCTTAAGCTTCTTGACCACTGTTGTCTTCTGTCATGGTTGTATGTCTGAATAGGAAATGTTTACCTGTCCAGTATATGATTTTTTCACTATTCATACTTAAAGCTATGTCTTCATTGATGCCTGCCTGGGCTTTTACTTCGTAGATTTTTTTCTATGGTATTTAGCTTTTTAATGGAAATCTAGGGGATTTATTTTACTGTTTTAAAATCCCTTTGTATCTGTTTTTAAGACTCAATAAACAGTCTTGCTTCTTGATTAGCTCTTACGTGAGTCATCACTGTGTTTCAACAGTGGGATGTACTATCACACCAATTTCCCAGAAATCTGGCTTGTTACTCTTGAATGGCAACGCATAGTCTTACATCTCGCCTGAGCAATGCTAAAAGAGCCAGCTGAAAGCGTGTTTACAGTGATGTGACTTAAGACAGTACATAATCAAAACAAAGCTCATAGTTTACTGTTTCTCTTAGAGAAAGGGAGATGTTAGAAACAGCTCTGTTTAGTTCTTCTGCCCCCAAGTTGTCCTTCAGTGAATTAGTCACTTCTTCATTAAGGAGTTAACTCTCATTTAGAGGTGGATCTTAAAAAGCTCATCCTCAGGTATTTGATTTCTGGTACCTTTTGTGCCTGTAGTTATATTTGAGGCTTTTTATTTGGATTGTTTTTCAGGTTAAAAGTGAAAATTTCAGAGTGCTGCTAGTTTTTTGACAAACATGAAATGGATATTCATTATGTATTCTCAACAGCTGGCTTTTTACGTCATAAGGAATCCAGTATCAGAACCAAGTATATTTTATTCAGGAAAATAACCTTTCCTGAATGACATACTTTTCTCTTGAGTAGGCACGTGTTAAATAATGCTGCATTAATTTGGGGTTTTGGTGAATATACTGGACTTTTGAAGGAACATTGACTTTTGTCTTCATGAGCTTTTATGCATATAACCAAAGAACCATAAATGTACAGCTTTAAAGGAGGTTTATTCTATTCCATGGGTAAACTGATCACTTCTTCTAGAATATGCTGCAGAGGGAAATATACATAGACTATAAAAATAACCTCTGTGGATTATTATCTAGGGTATGTGGATTTTAGGTTCAATTCTTTAATTTTCATCTCTTACTCTGTTAAATGAAACACTCAGTTTGCACCTGCATTGCTTACATTAGTTGTTCCTAGTTAATTGCATTATCTAAGTTTTCTCAGTTCATATGATCAATTTGAATCAGTAATCAGGAACAGATTTCATTATATTAACTAGTGATTTTTATCAATAAATATCTCATAAGTTTCATAGCGGTAATGCATAAAAACTAAAAAATTTATTCTGTTCATTTTTCACTAAAGCTAGTTTTTTCTTCTGTTAATGTAACAGGAGAAATTATGTATGAGACCTGTGAAATTCTCTCGGCAATATCTAGTGTGGTTTGTCCTCTGCTTATTGTCCTTTTACTGTCAGCTTAAAAGTCATATTATTACAGGGAATAGCAGTGGCAACAACTAAATGAGTATAGTGTTAACACAGAATGGTTTACCATTATTTTCAAACTTGAATTTTTCTATGATTTCTATCTTTTCCTGTCTTTTCAGGTTCCCAGCCAACCACAGATAAGTCTTCCCAGCGAGCATCCGAGAGCACAAACTGTAGCCCTACCCGGAAGAGGTCTTTGTCTGAGAGTACTTCTTCAACAGGCAAGTGCTGTGTGTTTTACGAAGATAATTTCCCATCTGTTACCTGTGAACAGACTCATTATACAATTTAACACTCTAGACTTACAATATAAATTAAATTTATATTGACTTACAACATAATGTAGAAAAAAAAACAAAAGTGGTTCTGAGATGTGAGAATCACTAATAATGTACATTGAAATAATATATGTTACAGTCTTCCCTTTTTACCCCTTTATGTCCAGCTAGATGTACAGTGATCCTCCCTTACCTACGGGGAGTCTGTTCTAAGACCCCAGAGGATGCCTCAAACCACAGAGAGTAGAGGACCCTACATATATATGGGTTTTCTACCCATAAATTTAATGCCTTTTCCATCTTAACTAAGGGTACTTACCACACACCGTGGCTGTAACTTTTCTAGTCTGAAGTGCAACAACAAAACTGGCATAAATTTCTTTTTCCTTCTTCAGTTTCACAGATAGAAGATTAATTCTTATCATAGATCTTAGCAATCTCAGCGTATGATTTTTTTCTTCTCTACTAAGTAGAGAACTTTTACCTTTTCACTGTATGTCTTCTCTTTGGCATATCCAAATTGCCAGTATCACTACTCCTGCACTTTGGGGCCATTAAGTAAAACAGAGGTGACTTGAACACAAGCACTGCAATGTAGAGACAACTGAGCTGATAACGTGGCTGGCTAGTAAGTGACCAACAGACAGGTCGCATGTGCAGTGTGGAGACTCTGGACAAGGGGGTGATTCATGTACCAGGAGGGACAGGGCAGGGCAGCACGAGATTTTATCCCACTGCTCATAACAGCGTGAAATTTAAAACCTATGAATTGTTTGTTTCTGGATATTTCTATTTAATATTTTTTGGACCGCCATTGACTGCAGGTAACTGAAGCCACAGAAAGTGAAACAGCACATAAGGGCGGAGAGTACTATAGTCCAGAGGGAATAATTCAGAATGAATAGGTACAAGAGTGGGCAGACACAAAAATAGAAATGTTTAAAGTTGAGGTAAAGGGGAATGTAGTGTTTAGGGGGAGTGTATTTAATTAAAGACTTAGATATACTATATAAAATTGTTTAGTAAAATAATAGTTTCCAAAGTGGCACTGCACTCACTTATCTTTGAGAGATGCAAAACAATTTATGAGGTTATAAGAAAAATCTCTTTTAATATTTATTTCTAACCTCAACTTTTAAAATTACTAATATTATGTATTTTAAATATATATAATCTCTTAATACAGTATAACATTTTTATGATTTATATATAGATTTAGGTTATGTTCTCTATTTTCTTTTTACAGATAGTATGTTTTCAAAATCTTCTGCCTTTACTGGGGATTGGAGAGCACGAAATCATTTTTAATTTATCAGTGGCAATGTGAAAAATCCTAATTGTCTAAGTAGAGTAAGGGAAACATTTAATCATGATTTAAAAAAATGTTTTTAGAAGTATAATAAAAGGCATACAGGTAGGAAAGGAAGAAGAAAATAAAATGTCTTTATAGATGATATGATCTACAGAAAACTTCCTAAGGAATCTGGCAAAAAAATCTATTGAATCTAATAAATGAGTTTAAGAAAAAGATATAAGCTAAACAAAGAAATAATTTCTTATACCAGCAGTGACTAAATGAGCAATTGAAATGTAAACAAAATACCACTTACAATTATATTAAAGGCCATAAACATTTTGGGATAAATTTAGCAAATATGTACAAGATTTATGTGATAAAAAATATAAAGCATAATTGAGAAAAATTAAAGAATAAATGGGGAGGTAATTTAGATTTATCTTTTGTTTGGAAGAGTTAATACTAAGATTTTAATAGCAGTTAGGCTATTGCTCTGGGGCAGGGAGGTATGCTTAGCTTAGTCTTAAGTGGCTGTAGTAGAATGAGGAAAAGTAGATAAGATGATGAAATGTAGAATTACATATATACCTGGAATCTATATAATTTTTACCAACCCATGTCACCCCAATAAATTTTACTAAAAAAAATGATTAAAAAATTTTTCTAAAAAGTAGATACGGTAGATTCAAGAGATCAAACTAACATACAACAAAGTTTTATGGTTTGGGGAGGAGAGCAGAAATCGGCGATTGGTCCTGAAGCTTGGACCAATTGCCATGTGACTGGTGCACAGTATACACTGTGTTGAACAGTTGGCTTTATGGTGTTACTCACTGAGATAGATAATCTGGAAGAAGAGCAAAGTTAAAGGAAGAGGTAATTAAGATAAGAATATAAGTTTGAGAAATCTATGAAACATGCAAAAGTAGAAAGTTTTATTCAGAAGAGAGATTCAGGAGTCATCAGAATGTGGATGATAGTTGAATTAATTGCCAGAGAGAAGGGTTGAAACAAGAAAGGGACTTGGGGGATGCTGGGATAGTGCAACAGGAATTGAGCGCTTGCCTTAACAACCACGAGGTCCGGGGATCAAGTCCTGGTCCTGGGCTCGAGTGCCTGTCCTGGGCATACAAACCCATATGCTGAACTGGCACAACTAGCAGATGCTGGGACGGTATGACAGTGAAGGTTCTCGCCTCCCATGCGGGAGGCCCCCGGATCGACTCCCACCCTGTGCATCTCCACATGTACCCGTGTGGCATGAAACTGTGTCACAGCTAACAGGAGACTGCTCTGTGCCCTCCTCCATTCTTTCTCTCTGTGTCTCTCACCTTCTCTCAAACAATAAAATTAATCTTTAAAAAAAAAAAGAGGGGAAGCCGGGATGGCTCAGTGGGTTAAGCGCTCACTTTGCAGCGCCAGGGACCGGGGATCGAATCCCGGCCCCGGCCCGTGCAGAACCATATGCTGAACTGGGGAGCTCCCCCAGTTCAGTTCTCTCTCTCTCTCTCTCTCTCTCTCTCTCTCTCTCTCTCTCTCTCTCTCTCTCTCTCTCTCTCTATCAAAAATAAATAAATAAAAATATATTTAGGGGAAAGCCGGGACGGCTCAGCGGGTTGAGCGCTCGCTTTGAGGCCGCGAGGACCGAGGATCGAATCCCGGCTCCGGCCCAGGCAGGACCCACGTGCTGAACTGGGGAGTTCCCACAGTTCGGTTCTCTAACTGTCTCTGTCTCTGTCTCTCTCTCTATCTGTCAAAAAGTAAAATAGAAATAAATATGCACTGAAGACAAAAAGATAATTTCTCTCTATAAATGTGAAAAGATAAAAAAAAATATATATATATATTTAAAAAAAAAAAGAAAGAAAGAGAAGACTTGTACTAGAGAGACGGAGCAACTAAGTACAGCATTTAAAGAGTGGGGGAAAAGGAGGGGATAAGTTTTCAGTTTGGTAATTTTCACATAAAATTGAAGGTTAGTATGTATATTCTGATGATAATTGAACTATGAAAATAAACATGTTTCTGGTGGAAGAGGAAAGTACCATATAAAAGGTAAATAACAAGCACTGGATAAGGAGGGCTTCTACAGTTAAATGGAGTTGTGAGTAATTGGAAAATAAAGTGTATTATCAGATAAACAGTGGAGGCAGGATTTTAAAGAGTAGTGATATAAAATATAGCTGAGAGTTTAAAATTTTAAAAAGTAATGAATTTAAATAATACTATTGGATATTATTTGAAGAAAGTTATTGGTAATTTGAAAAGAATTCCAGTGTAGTCTGATGAGATTGGGATCTGAAATACTTGTAAAGGAGTATCTAGAATAGGATCACATTTTAAAGTCATAGAGATAAGAAATCATTGATTAACTTTGGAAAAATATAACTTGTGATCGTTAGTAGTAAGCTAGTCATCTTGAGAAGTGGCCTGTTTTGATATGATTTTTATAATATTGTAAAACTAACATAGCTTGCCCAGAGGAACTTGAGCATTTCCCACATTAATTATAGTCATAAAAAGTTCCTGGGAAGCCGGGATGGCTCAGTGGGTTAAGCGCTCACTTTGCAGCCCTAGGGACCAAGGATCGAATCCTGGCCCCGGCCCCTGTGGACCCATATGCTGAGCTGGGGAGTGCCCCCAGTTCAGTTCTCACCTGGGGCAAGACTCCAGCCCAGTTTCTGCCCTGTGCAGCCCCGCCCACCTGTGGAATGAAACTGTGAAAAAACCAGTGATGTGCAACTATGGAGACTGTTCTGGGTCCTCCCCCTTCTCTCTGTCTCTGTATCTCTCTCTCTCTCTGTCAAAAACAATAAATAAATCTTAAAATAATAAATAAATAAATAAAATAAAAAAATATATATATATATCTTGCTATGGAAAATAGAGCAGTATTTCTGGTCTTTTATCCTGTGTAAAAAGTTTTATATTTAAATAACTAGCTGTGTTCACATGTTATCTACATATGATGTGTTGGTCATCTCATTTAGTGAACGGAGTTCCCTCTCGAAGTCCAAGGTTGGCTGCTTCTGGGGATGACTCTGTGGATAGTCTCCTGCAGCGGATGGTGCAGCATGAGGACCAGGAGGCCCTGGAGAAAAATTCTGATGCTATCATGGTGTCTGTCTCTGTGCCACCTTCCTCTAGTCCCGGCCATGGCCACAGCAAGGAGCGAACCCTAGGAAAATCAGACAGCCTGCTAGTGCCTGCAGCCCCTGGTGATGCCAGCAGCAATAGCATGTCACTCCTTTCTGAAAAGCTGCCAAGCAGCTATTCCCCCCATCACATCAAGAGAAGTGTAGTGGAAGCTATGCAGCGTCAGGCTCGGAAAATGTGCAATTATGACAAAATCTTGGCCACTAAGAAAAACCTGGACCATGTCAATAAAATTTTAAAAGCCAAAAAACTGCAAAGACAGGCCAGGACAGGAAATAACTTTGTGAAACGCAGACCAGGTCGACCTCGGAAATGTCCCCTCCAGGCTGTGGTGTCGATGCAGGCACTCCAGGCTGCCCCGTTTGTCGTCCCGGAAGGGAGTGAAGGTGAGGAAGGAGCAGCACAGCACCTCGGTCCCGACACAGTTACAGATGCCATTGAGTCTGTGGTCCAGAGCATCGGCCTGGATGCAGAGCACAGGAGGGGACTGAAGAGGAAAAGCTGGCTGCTGGAGGAACAGACCAAGAAGAAGCAGAAGCCGTTCCCAGAACAAGAAGAGCAAGAGAATGCAAAAAGGTAATTCCTTGTTTAACATGTTATTTGAGTAAAAGAAACCAGCTTTTATACAAATCTATGCTGCTGAAGAATTCATTTAATCTTAAAACCTTTCATTTTATGGGATCTGTTCTATTTAAAAGTATTCTTATTCATGGATGTCCAGAATTACAATACTGTGTTGTACAATTTTTCATACAGTGGAATATAATATGCTAATAAGGGTGTCCCAAAATTTATGCAAGATTTGAATTTTGCGTCATTTGTGCGGTAAAGTGTTGCCAACGAAAAAAAAGACAGCGTGACAGTTGACAGTTTAGGGTTATTAAAAATGGAGCGTTATGGGGAAGCTGGGATGGCTCAGTGGGTTAAGTGCTCACTTTGCAGCGCCGGGGACTGAGGATCGAATCCCGGCCCCGGCCCGTGCGGAACCATATGCTGAACTGGGGAGTTCCCCCAGTTCAGTTCTCTCTCTCTCTGTCAAAAATTAATAAAATAAATAAATAAAAACTTTGAAACTCCTTTAAAAAAAAAAATTTCTTTAAAAAAAAAAAAAAAGAATAGACTTAGGAAGACAGAAGACTTATACATTGAAAACTACGAAACATTGTTGAACAAAATTAAAGAAGATATAACTAAATGGAAGCAACCTGTTTGTGGGCAGGAAGACTTAAGGTGTTAAGATATTAATACCTGCCAAAACAACCTACAGACTCAGTGCAACCCCCATCAAAATTCTAGTGCCATTTTTTTTGCAGAAATAGAAAAATACATCCTAAAATTCACAAGGAATGTTAAGGGATCTCATATAGCCAAAACAATCATGGCAGGGGGGTGGGGGTGGGGGGAGATCGAGGACTCACACTTCAAGGTTGTTTTTCTTTTCCCTCACACTTTTGCACAGGCTGGAACCTTTACTGTGATGTTGAATGTGATGAGATCAGATACTAGCTTTGTCCTTGATAGTAGGAAAATTGTATTGTCTTTTACTATTAAATACGAAGCAAAAAGAAAATCTGGGAAATTCCCTACCCATGTCATTGTTTAAGGTCTCAAAATCCCTAGCCAGTCTGTTTGCTTACCATATGTTTAGTTTATAATTTCCAGGGTTTTTAGTTGTACTTAGTGGGTGGATAAGTAAATGTATCTATTCCATCTTTCCCTACAACTAGAATCACCTTCATTTTTAAAAATGTTTTTGATTCGTCTAGAATTCTGTTGATGGGCCTTTTCTCCCTCCTTTTAAGCACTTAACAGATGTTATTTTATTGCCTTTTGGCATTTCCAACATGAAATCTGCACTCATTCTTATTTTTGTACTTTTGTATAAATGGTGTATTTTTTTTTCTTTGACCCCTTTAATTTTCTTCATCAAATAGTTTTCAGCTAATTTATTTGAGTTTATATTGTTCATGGTTTGCTTAACTTCATGGAACTTTGAGTTTATACTTTTTATCAAATTTGGAAAAATTTTTTTTTTTAATATATATTTTATTTATTTATTTATTTTGACAGAGGAAAGAGAGAGAGAGAGATACAGAGACAGAGAGAGAACTGAACTAGGGGAGCTCCCGGTTCAGCATATGGTTCCTCACAGGCCGGGGCCGGGATTCGATCCTCCGTCCCCGGCGCTGCAAAGTGAGTGCCTAACCCACTGAGCCATCCCGGCTTCCCCAGGAAAATTTTTGATCATTACTTTTTCAGTTTTCTTTCATTATGAATGTTTTTTACATTGTGAATGCCTCCTTATGTGTCTGGATTTTCCTCTTTTCCCAGTGTTCGATTTATTTAGGTAGGCAGTTAAGTTACTTGTGGATCAGCTTGGAATCTTTTGTAATTTCTTTATTTTTTATTTATTTATTTTTGACAGAGAGAGAGAGAGAGATACAGAGACAGAGAGAGAACTGAACTGGGGGAGCTCCCAGTTCAGCATATGGTTCCACACTGGCCGGGGCCGGGATTCGATCCTCGGTCCCCGGTGCTGCAAAGTGAGCACTTAACCCACTGAGCCATCCCGGCTTCCCCTGCTTGGAATCTTTTGAAGATTATTTTTAAGTTAATAAGAGTTGGCCTTAGGGGAAGCCAGGATGGCTCAGCAGGTTAAGTGCTCGCTTTGAAGCCCCAGGGACCAAGGATCGAATCCCGGCCCCGGCCTGTGTGGACCCACATGCTGAATTGAGATGTGCTTCCCATGTGGGAGGCCCCCAGTTCGGTTCTCAGCCCCTGGTTTGGACCCTAGCTCAAGGGGTCATGCCTCCCATGGAGAAGGCCCCCAACCTGGTTTCTGCTCTATGCGGCCCCTGCCCACCTGTGTGGAATGAAACTGTGGAAAACTGATGACGTACAACTATGGAGACTGCTCTGGGCCCTCCCCCTTCTCTCTGTCTCTGTCTCTCTCTGTCGAAAAAGAAAATAAATCTTTAAAAAAAAAAGTTGGCCTTTAGTTCATTAGTGATCATTAGTGATCATTGAGCCCTGCAGAAGTGAGTAGTGTTACCCTCCAGGATCTCTGTTGAATGCCTCCATGGTAGGCAGTGTCTTTCCATGCTGCCTAGTAGGATCTGAGTATGTCCTATCAGGTACGAACTCTGGGGATTATTTGGGTTAGAGGACTGTGGTGGTTCTTTGTCTAGCTGTACAGAATTTCACCTGGCACATGCACAACTTAGCATTTCACAGTGTACTAAAGGAGACCCACACACAGATTTCTAGAGCTGTGTTTCTCGTAGCTTTCTTCACTCTGTACTCTGTCCCACAGACTCCAGCTCCCCCAGCCTCTCGGTGCTCTGGTCTCTCTCTTTTCAACTCATGAGGTTGGGCATTCTCTGTTTGGGCTTTGCTCCCTCTACCACAGGCCTTCTCATAAAGGGAGAAGTGGTTGTAGGATTCATCTCCTTTTTTTTTCTTTCAGTTTTCTCAGGGATCACAGTGCTGTACTGTTGTCTAGTGTCTGATGATTGTTTCATAAAATTTCTCCAGGTTTAGTAGTTTATGTTAGAGAACAGGTCTGGTCTCTGTTACTGTAGCACAGCCAGATGAGGACGTCTCCATATCTCTCTTTTTTAATTGCTGTTAAGTTGTCTTAAATAGACTTGTTTAGGAGAATATTTTCTCACCATAAGATTATTTTTAAACTTCTCTTTATAGCTTTTCTGAAGCGGCAGTTGAGATTCCCAGTCCTCCTGAAACCCCAGCCAGACCTCCCGAACCCGAGAGTGCCCCACAGCCTGTGCTCTCTCTCGTCCCCAGAGAGAAGAAGGCCCCACGGCCCCCAAAGAAGAAGTATCAGAAGGCAGGGCTGTATTCTGACGTTTACAAAACTGCAGAGTAAGTAGTAGTGTCTGTCAGCTACCACGCTTTAAAGACCTAATACTCTCCCATGTTTGAAAAACATTGACAATCAAACAGCACAGCACAAATATGATAGACACAAATCTGAATCTCCTCACAAACGCCTCTGTGTTCACTGTAGTAATGTTGTTTAGAGCTAATTGTCTTCCCTGATCTGTATCTTCTGTCTTTCTCGATTACATTTCTAGAGTTTGGATTCTAATTGTGCTTTTTTGTTAATTAAAAGTAAGACAAATGACACTATGCATGTATCTACCATAATCTTGATGGTTTTCAGCAGTTCACTCCTCATTGATTGAATGCTTTCTGTGTTCCAAGCACTTTGCCAGATGAGTAAAATACTCCTTACTTTTAAAAATTTCATGTTCCCTTGATTAGCACTGTAATTGACAAGTTTTAAAGCCCCAACAAGATACCAATTACCTGTATCATTGAGTGAGAAGTATTTCATAGAATATAGTTGATTTGGGTTTTAGAGGTTTAATAATAGTTTGCAAGGTGGAGAAGGGCATTCTATTTAGAGAGAATAATGTGTACTAAGGCACATACTAGATTGCAAAGATTTTTCATATATTAGAACAACTCAAAAGTTTAGTTTCTAAAATGTTCAGTTTGGGGATGCTGGGATAGCTTAGCAGGTTGAGCACTTGCCTTGCAATCACAAGATCCAGGGTTTGATTTCTGGCCCTGTTCTATGCAAATCCCCTATGCTGAACTAGGGTACAACTAGTACCCACCAGGATGGTGGTGAAGGTTCTCACCTCCCATGCGGGAGGCCCCCCCGTTCGGTTCTGCCCCGCACAGCCCCACATCCACCTGTGTGGAATGAAACCATGTCACAACTAATGATGTGCAACTATGGAGACTGCTCTGAGCCCTCCCCTCTTCTCTCTCTCACCTCCTCTCAAACAATAAAATAACTCTAAAAAAAAGTAACTGATACAAAAAAAGAAGACAAAAATAAGAAAAAGGAAAAAAGAAACTAACTGATACAGTCATTTACTGAGGTCATTTTGATGTTTCTTCCAGCAGTATCACTTTTGCTTATAGCTGTGACTTTTAAAGGCCATTGTATGAAAAAAAATCAGAAACTGCCTTCAGATGATAAGAGTGAATGGCTTAGGATAACCTATTATAACTACCAATAATCTCATAATGAATGGAAGTAGAGTCCTTTATAAATCATTTATTAAGATTTAACCAAAAATTACTCAGAGAATGAAAGCATATTATAGAAAATGAAGACAACAACAGTTCTTCAGACTATTGTAATACATCCAATAAAACGTATGTTATGATTGTCACCAGCTGACAAGGGTAATCAAACCTAGGGAAAAACATGTTCCTGATAAAAAGAGGGTGAAGTATTGGTAGTTGCTGTTCCAGTCCAGTATAGGAGTGAATGTTAGTGCACTTTTCTCCTGGCTTCAAAGTACACAGCAGGTAAACCCCATGCACAGAAAGCGTGACTTACACTTAATTAACCAAGGGAACTTGAACTTCTTTTTGATGTGCAGGTTCTCCTCATGGTGTTTGTTTGACAAGCAGGACAGCTCTTGGAATACTGATCTGTGCATTAATATCTGGAATCCCTATGATTGCCTGTTAAATAAGGGGTCGGCCAAGCCCTTGATGTCTGGGCAATTTCAAAGATAGTTTGAAGATAAAAGACTTCTTAATAATTTTAACATTTTGAGTTGGGGTCTAGATTAGAGGTGACAAGATTTGAAAATAAGATGACAAGTGCCTGAAGTCAAGACATGATTATAGATAATATTTAAGGTAAACTTAGTAGCAATTAGCAATGATTATTAGTAGTCCTAGCTTTATATTTTCTTCTTAAGTATTTGTATACTCTCTCCAGTTTGATGGTGGATTTGCCTGTCTGAATTAGATACCCCCGTGTCATATCCAAATGGTAATTTAGTGAAACTGCTAATCTACCATGGAAAGAGAAAGCTGGCCACAGATATTGAGTGGATTACATTTATAAATAGAACATTATGAAAGGCAGATTACCTTCTTTTGATAAGAAAAGCAAGTTGTTGTTTTTTTAAATTTACACATATACATAGAAACAAGAGTCTCTGGGGAAACCGGGATGGCTCACCGGGTTAAGCGCTCACTTTGCAGCCCCACGGTCTGAGGATCGAGTCCTGGTCCCCGCCTGTGTGAACCCATATGCTGAGGTGTGCTTCCCATGTCAGAGGCCCCCAGTTTGGTTCTCGCTAGGGTGAGCTTCCCATGTGGGAGGCCCCTGGTTTGGCCTCCAGATCATGGGGGCATGCCTTTCATGCAAGAGGCCCCCAGCCTGGTTCCGCCCTGCGCGGCCCCTGTCCACCTGTGTGAAACGAAACCATGTTGGACACTGATGACCTACAGCTATGGAGACTGCTCTGGGCCCTCCCCCTTCTCTCTGTCTCTCTGTCAAAAAAAAAAAAAAAGAACCAGTAGTCTCATTTTTGCAACATAAGTTCAAAAGGATACACCTATCACAACAAAAGCTTGCCATCCAGCTTCCTATCAGTTGTGGTAGTTCTGTACCTGCAGGGGCCACTTTTTAGTCCTATAGGTAGAAGGGCTTTTCTCCTGAGCGATTTGAACTAACTGTGGCACACAGGTGAATGCCACAGAGAATACTAGGAGTGTTGGCAGAATCTCCAAGACAAGCTGACAGATTCTCCCTCTCAACCTGCCATTCCACAGTATTAAAAAAATGAGGGAGAGTCCCATGTTGTTATTAGCAAGAGGGAAATAAGTGGCCACCCCTAAATTAGAACCAAAATCAGATTTGGCCAAGAACTGGGAAAAAAACTTCTCACATGATTATCATATCCATCGTGGTGTCACGTATTTTAGACATCAGTATTGCAAAATCAAGGATAAAATTGTTTTGGTTAGGGAGCCAGTCAGTAATTGATGTGATGTATTTATTTGGGAGACTAAAACTACCCTGGAATTTTGTGTGGTTTTGTATGTTTGTTCACTGTAGGTTGCCACATATTTCCTTCCCTGACCACTGTCTATTATGTGCTTGCTTATACTCTGAATGGCATCAGCATAAAATGTTGGTTTTGCTTTCGTTCCTGTTTTAGCTGAATGTATAATTCCTGAAAGGTTATTTCAGAAATGTTGGTTTTAAAAATACATGAAAGTACTTGGTATCCTTCCCCAAAAATACATACATTTAAGATTTAAGCCAGTATTAAAACAAGTACTCTTGATAGAGTGATCTGTTCTCTGTATTTGACCACAGGAGGAAATTTCATGGCCTCTGACTGTGTTTCATTCCTTTCTGATCATAGCCCAAAGAGCCGATTGATCCAACTAAAGAAAGAGAAGCTGGAATACTCCCCAGGAGAGCATGAATACGGGTTATTCCCAGCCCCCATTCATGTTGGTGAGTATCACTACATAGCATATTCCTGAAAAGATACGCTGTTTCTTGAATTTGGATGAAGTGTCTTTGTGCTCTTGTTGTTACGTCTGTATCACCAGTGGTGTCAGGGTCTTTCTTTACCATTTGATTTAGATTCACTCTGAGGAATTCTGCAAGCTGTTTGTTGTCCAGGGGTCAAAATGACATAAATCTTTCTTGCTGAAGTTTCAGTAAACAACATGCATATGTACCATTTGGTTCCCTAAGCATGTCATCTATCTAGGAAAACCCAGCTATTCACCAGTTCAGTTTAAAATGTTTTCCATGTTTAAAAGAAGTGAGTTGGTTTATGGATGCTTAATAATCATTCATCTGCTTAAATATTGAGCAAGATTTGTCTTTCTCTTTATTTGGGGGGAAAATGTCAAGGCTTCGTTAGCATTTGGATAACAGCACCTTCTAGGATCCCACTATGAGCTCATTAAGTGAACTCACTATGAGTTCAATAAGTGAACGGTGCCTAGAAGGCATCCTTGACTCCTCTGTTCTCCACTGCCTCATCCAGTCCACCTCCAGATTCTGTTATTGTCATCCTTGAACTATATCCGACTCTTCCCAAGTTCCACTGCCATCACTCAAATCCACATCACTTGCCTTTTGCTCAGACTACTGCAGTAGCCTTCCAGGAGATCTGTCCACTTCCTTTCTTGCTCCCCTTCAGTCTGTTCTTCATGCAATAAAAAGAAATGATGTTGTCACTTCAACTAGATCATACTTCCAGTGGTTTAGAATTAGAATAAACTGCAAACTCCTTAGCCTGGCTTTTAAGAATGATCCAGCCTGACTCTCCCAGCCATCCCCATGTGCCTGTTTCTGCCTTGCCCCTGTTGACTGCGTTGTGTCATGTTGCTCTTCTTTCAAATCGAGAACATACCAACCTCTTTCCCACCAGAGTGTCTTTATGCTTATTGTCCCCATTGCCTGGAAAGCTCTCCTGCAAACTCTTCCCATGATTGGGGTCTTCTCATCCTTTAAGGATGAAATACCACTCTCTTTAAAATTGTTTTCCTGATGGTCCCTTCCTTTATTCTCATCACAGAACCCTATTTTTCTTTCTGTAATCTATACTCATGTGTTACCTGTCTCCTTCGTTATATCATGAGCTCCAAGAGTACAGGATTGTTTGTCTTACCCTTCTTTGCTTCCCCAGTGCCTGGTACTTAATAGAACTTTAACAGTTATTTGTTGTATAAATGAAAGAAAAGGAGGAGAAATTAGGATAAGTTGCCGAGTATAGGTGACAGTTATTTTTCTTAGGAACCACTCTCCTGTGTAGTAGACGTGGGTCCCATGCTGTATGGTGCTCCGGTCACCGGTGCCACTCTTGACTTGCCTGACTGCAGGGCTCTTCTCGGTGCTCAGATGACCTGTCCCCTTCTCCCCAGAGGGCCCAGCACCAGGAGAGTGTTTAGAGCAGCAGGCTTGGACAAGTTCCCCAATAAAGATAGTTTGCTTTAATTATTTTGTATTGGGTGGACAAGGCTTCATTCTCAGCTAGATAACTAAGCTAGTGCTTACTTAATGAAGAGTTAAGTTCTGTATTCTCTGGGCTTAATGCCAGAGTTCTTTTGAAATAGCCTTTTGTGTTTACTAGTAAGGTCATAGCAGTGGAAGCAGATTCTCAGCAGATTTAGCTATTTCCTAGAACCTACTAATGATGAATAGGCTTTGAAAATAAGTGATTTACAAGTCCCATTTAAAGGAAAACATGACCATTTTGCTCTTGCTGGTTTTGTCCTGGTTGGGAAATTGGCCTGGATCTTGGATGAAGCTCTAACTATTCAAGGGGATAAAGGAGTCAATTCCAAGGGAAAAGGGGAGAGTAATAATGGATAGGCCAATATTTCTGTCACATCTCTAGAATATCTCTTAATCTAAATAAAGATTTTATCTCTTAAGTCTCCACTTTAGCTCTCACTGAGACTATTTAGTGGTTTTGTATTTAGTGGTTTGCAAAGTGAGTAAATAATGGAAAACTTATCCAAGTAGTGGGTCTTTATTTCTATGAAACAGGGCTAAAATTAGGCTCTTACAGTATAGAATATTTTTTCTAAATAGTGCTATTTTTGTTTTTCAAATAATACGTTATGATTAGAATAAGAGAGAGTGGCCAGTCAGTTGTTGTAGGCAGGTCACTTCCAGTATCAATCAAATGAAGAGAATGATTTTGAGTCAGCCAGACTTAGGTTCATCTCTTTTTACCATATTAGTAATATGAATAAAATAGTTAGATAGAAATAAAACAAAAATGCATCTTGCCATTGAGAGTCAGATTTAACAAATGGAAAGTAATATTTAATGTTTGACTAATGAAATCAGTTTTTTATCTCAGAGAAATACATTTCAAAGATACTTTTTATGATAAATATTTATATATCAAAATGTGTATTAAACCCTTATATTTATGGCCATTTGATTTTTGACAAGCATGCCACAATAGTTTAATGAGGAAAAGCATGATCTTTTCAGAGATGGTTCTGTGATAACTGGATATACACATATACCAGGATCAAGTTGGGCTCCTGCCTCCACCATATAAAAAACATTAACTCAAAACGGATCATCAACCTAAATATCACAGCTTAAAACCGTAAAACTCCTAGAAGAAAACATAGGAGTAAATCTGTGACCCCGGATTAGGCAGTAATTTCTTAGATACAACACCAAAATCATGTGCAACAGAAGAAAAAAAAAGGAGAAATTTGACTTCATCAATATTTAGAACTTTTGTGCTTCAAAGAATACCATCAAGGAGATAAAACAACAACCCACAAAAGGGGAGAAACATTTGCAAATCATATATCAAGTAAGAGACTTGTATTTAAAAACCCATACATATAACTTAATAATAAAAAAAAAAACCACAATTTTAAATGGATAAACCATGTGAATAGACTTTTTTCCAAAAAAGATACACAATGGCCAATAAGCACATGAAAAGATGCTTAGCATCATTAGTCATTAGAGAAATGCACATTGAAACTATAATGAAACACCACTTCATGCCTACTAGGATGATTTTAATTTGTGGATTGATGAGAATGTGAAGAAATGGGAGCCCTCATACTCTTGCCAGTGAGGATGTAAAGTGGTATAAACCAATTTCAAAAACATTTTGGAAGGTCCTTAAAAAGTTAAGCATTGAGTTAACGATATGACCCAGCAATTCTGCTATTAGGTGTATACCCCAGAAAATTGAAAACATATGTCTGCACAAATGCCTACACAAAGTTGTTCACAGTGGCAGTATATTCACAATAGCCAAAAGGGGGAAGCAACCCACGTTTCCATCACTGGATGACAGGATGAACAGTGTGATCTCTCCCACAATGGAATGTTACTTGGCAATAAAAAGAAGTACTTAGACATACAGCAACATGGGTGAACTGTGACTACGTTGCGCTACGTGAAAGGAGACAGCCACAAAACACCACATGTTTTATGGTTCCTTTTATATGAAACGTACAGGACAGGCAAACCCATTGAGACACCAACTAAATTCATGGTTTCCAGGGACGAGGGGTAGGGGAGAATGAGGAGTGACTACTAAAGGGTACAGGGGTTCTTCTGGAGATGGTGAAAATGTTCTGAGATGATGTTGGTTGTATTAGACAGAGGTCTCCAGTAAGAGAGAGAGATTTATTTTAAGAACGTGGCTCATGCCAATTGTGGAGACTGGTTAAGTCCTAAGTCTTTAGGGTAGGCTGGCAGCATGGAGACCAAAGAAAGAGTTGATATATGGCAGCTCAAGGGGTCAGAAGGTGTTTGCTTGTGCTGAACTGGGGAGTTCCCCCAGTTTAGTTCTCTGTCTGTCTGTCTCTCTCTCTCTGTCAAAAACAATAAAAAAGGGGAAGCTGGGATGGCTCAGTGGGTTGAATGCTCACTTTGCAGCCCTGGGGACTGAGGATCGAGTCCTGGCCCCGGCCTGTGCGGACCCATGTGTTGAGCTGGGGAGTGCCCCCAGTTCAGTTCTCTCTCTGTCTCTGTCTCTGTATCTCTCTCTCTCTGTATCAAAATAAATAAATAAATAAAAATAAAGTCTTTGGAAAAAAAATTTTTTTTTTTTTTTTTAAATGGGGAAGCCGGGGGGGGGGGGAAA
>PVKE010015977.1:0-32650 GCA_004027555.1 Craseonycteris thonglongyai
CACTGAGCCATCCCGGCTTCCCTTCTTGAAAAAATTTTGTAAAATATTTTCTTATATATGTACTTATTTAGCATATTAATGAGTAAAATTACTATTTTACTTAAAATAATATTTATTTTTGTCTTTTTTTGTTTTGTTTTTTATTATTATATTCAGGTCTTAATTTATAAAGCTTTGGAATCACCAATATCTGTCTTTGCTTTTTCATTTCTATTTTATGTTTGGTTGTTATTTTATAAATTTCTGCTTTTATATTTAATATGCTAAGCTTTTGTTGTGCTTATACTATGACTAAGCAAAATGCCTTATGGATGTAAATGCAGGAAGGGTTGGAATTCTTCCTAAATGTACCACAAAAAACATAAAGTACATTTTCATTTGCTTTAATTAAATTCAAATTTTTATTTTAGTAGGAACTTTTAACACAAGGTTACCCTCTCAGCAAAATTTGCAGATGACATGAATACGTACATACATACAAACATACGGTACATACTTATATACATATATACATGTGTATATAACCTATACTGTCTGGAAAAAATCCAGCCATAAATGCTTCTATTTTTTGTTGTGCGTGGCTGGATACCTTCTGGACGTAAACAGATATGTAGGTAATGGAAGAGACAAGAAAGCCCAGAAATAAACCCATGTACATATGATCAATTTATGAAAAAGGAGCCAATAACATTCAATAGGGAAAGGATAGTCTCTTCAATAAATGGTGTTGGGAAAATTGCATAGCCACATACGAATTCAAAAGAATTAAACTGGATCTATCTTATATAATATGCAAAAATTAACTTTAAAAGAGTTGGATATAAGACCTGAAACCATAAAACTTCTAGAAGAAAACATAGGGGGTAAGCTCCTTGACATAGGTCTTGGTGATAATGTTTTGATTCTGACACATAGCAAAGCCAACTAAAGCAAAAACAAAAAGGTGGAACTGTATCAAATTAAAAAGCTTCTGCACAGCAATGGAAACCAACAGAATGAAAAGAGAACCTACTAAATGGGGGAAATTATTTGCAAATTATATATCTGAAGAGGAGCTAATGTCCAAAATATGTATATAAATAACTTATACAACTCAATAGCAGACAAACAATCTGATTAAAAACTCTGAAGAAGATCTGAATGGGCATTTTTCCAAACACACAGATGGCCAACAAGTACATGAAAAGGTGCTCTATGTCATTAATCGTCAGGGAACTGCAAATCAAAACCACAATGAGACAATACCTCACACCTGTTAGGATGACTCAAAACCACGAGACATTATCTCACACCGGTTAGAGTGGTTATTATCAAAGGACTAAAAATAACAGGTGTTAGTGTTAATAACGAAGATGTGAAGAAAAGGGAACCATCATGCATTGTTGTTGGGGATATAACTTCATATAGCCACTATGGAAAAAAGTATGGAAGTTTCTCAGAAAATTAAAAATAGGGGAAGCTGGGATGGCTCAGTGGGTTAAGTGCTCGCTTTGCAGCCCCGGGGACCAGGGATTGAACCCCGGACCTGGCCCTTGCGGACCCATATGCTGAACTGGGGAGCGCCCACAGTTCAGTTTTTGATGGGGTGAGACCCCAGTTCCTGCCCTGTGTGCAGCCTTGCGCCCACCTGTGGAATGAAACTATATGGAAAAATCAATGTGCAACTATAGAGACTATTCTGTGCCCTATCCCTTCTCTCTGTCTCTGTATCTCTCTTTCTCTCTCTGTCAAAAACAATAAAAATAAATCTAAAAAAAGAATAGAACAACTGTATGATCTAATAATTCTATTTCTGGGTATGTATCTGAAGAAATGAAAACACTAAATAGAAAAGATAAATGCACCCCTATGTTTTTTAGCATTATTTATAATAAAAGATATGTATGTATATGTGTATGTGTGTGTGTGTGTGTGTGTGTGTGTGTGTGTGCGCGCGCGCGCGCGCGCGCATATCCTAGTTGTCCATTGATGGATACGCGCGCGCGCGCGCACACACACACATACACACATGCACACTTATATATTAGATGACATAGACCATAGAAGGAAAGACAAATATCATGATTTCTCTTATATGTGGTATCTAAAAATAATGTGTATATGTGTGTGTGTGTACTGGTTTGTGTGTGTGTGTATACAAAACAAGCTCTTTGATGTAGAGAGCAGATTGGTGGTTGCTAGAGGTGGGTAAGTGAGAGAAATAAATGATTTTTTAAAATTAGTTGAAGTAAATAGAATTTTTAAAATAAGAGTCGTTTACGGGGCTCTGGCTAGGCATGTGGACAGAGGAGCTGCTCTCTGTGCTGAAAATCTGATCCTAAAGGTCTGATGTCTGTTGCCTAGAGAATCACAACTAAATGTTCTTTACCTCTGCTCAACTTGCTGATGAAGGCAGGAAAATGTGACCCTGATCTGTAAGAGGACATTCATTTCTCACTCCTGCTAAAAATAAAAGAATCATTGTTACTATAACTCACAGAAAGGTCGATGTAAACAGGTCTAAATGGGTCCTTGCTGTAATTTATTTACTGCATTAGTCAGGTAATGTTTTAAAGGTGACAAAAAATAATTGCAGGTAAAGAAAAACCTGATCTGTTGTTAGTCTGAACTGAAGAAAACTAAAAACAAAAACAAAGACAAAACAGAAAAAACAGAACAACAAAAAACCTCAACAGGACAATAGAAAGCAGATGGAGAAATACATTAGAGTTGTATTCCCCTGCTTGCTCCCTGCATTGCCGTTATTCTAGCAGTGACAGACTGTGTTCTACAGTTTTCACTGGTGTCATATGGTCACCTTTCCTTAGAACCACAAGGTCTGGTAACACCGTCTTCTTCCCTTTACCCTTCAGGCCTACGGCGTAATGGCTTCTTACTAGAGCCACAACCTGAGTGTTTCGTCAAACCTTCATGGTTTTTTAACCTGTACATAGCTCTTCAAATTCTGTCTCCATTAAACTCTCCTGAAGGAAATGCTTTAATCATTTTTGTGAGAACTCTGACAGACATTCTAAAGCAGTTATGAGAAGAACATCCATGTTGACACATAAGAAACTTAAAAATCAGATAATTTTAACTTTAATATTTTTCTTAAATGTATGAATAGTGTGATTAAAATTTAAGTCAGTGGGAATCAAATGCCTTTATCTATCCATGAGTTTCTACTTTTGTTCTTTCAGCCATTTTAATTAAGAAAAAAATACACACAATTTGGGATATTTTTACTCCCACAAAATTCTGAATTAAAAAAAAATTTTTATCCTGGAAAATGCAGGTATGATTCTCTAGAAGAGTAGAAAAGAAATCAGAAATACCACAGCCAGTAGGACAATATGAAGACTTGTTTTTATACAGGTTAAGTATTTCCAAAAGGCTAAGCCTATTAAATTACATTTAGAGTACAATCAAATTCTAAATAGGTAAAGATTTTTCATAGTATTCTTTAATCTACCCACTTAAAAAATGACTAAAATTGAACTGCTATTTAAATTTTGTGACAAATTCAGATAAAATCTGAACATTTTGAACTTCATTCAGTAAAGGGAATGGAAGATAATTGATTTTATGAGGAATAAAATGAAAATTGCTTTAGTAAAAGAAATAGCACCAGATGGAACATAGGGCATTTGCAGTTGATAAAAGAAGGCTATTTCAATTTTTGCACATGAAGTAAACTTGTTACATTGTTAATGCTTCAAGCAGATAAATCGTTTTTTCAATACAGTATTTGAAATAATAGGAATATATTTGGATATATAATGGAAAAATGTCTTGAAAGGGGCAGCATCAGAACAAATAAAGTTTGCAAAGCTAATGAAAATAATAAACAATTAATAGAATATTGAGTATAAACTTTGAAAAATCCAGGTTTTCTACTGTAGCACTGTAAAGCCTGCTTCTTACTCCCCTCCCATCATACTTGTACAGAGCATTCTGACTGAAATTAGAGCATATTAACGATTTAGAGGAGAAATACAGGTACTTGGAATATCCTTTTTCATCAAGTCCAATTAACATTAAAGGGATATATTAAAAGGCTTCCAAACCCAAGCTTCTATACTCTGTTCTGTGACAGGGGTTGGGTATCAGATACTGCCTGGGATGGCTTCCTGAGATGTTTTATCAAAGCAGGTTGAGGATAAAATTAAGTGGAAGCAGATTGGAGAAAAGAGTCGATTTTTCTTGTTTTGCTTATTTTTCCTGGCAGTCACTCTTCAGAAGCAGTTCTTCACCAAATTCAATTTTAAGCCAAACCGTATGAAAAGAATATAAAATTAATAAAGACAATATTATTAAATCAATTCTACCACACACACCCCTCCAAAATTTTTTTAACCATAATAAGGTTGGATTTACTCACGTCAATGTTGTTTTAATATTAGTAATTCCTTTACTGTTGTACATCATAACAATAAATCTGAAGAAAAACACCTTGAAAACCACGAGATAATGCTTTACACCCACTAAGATGCAAGCATAAAAAATAAACAAGCAAAAGTGTTAGTAAAGCTGTTTGGAAATTGATATCTTTGCCATTAATAGTGAGAATATAAAATGGTGAAACCACAATAAAAAACAGTATGGCAATTTCTCAAAAAATAGAATTACTGTGTGATCCAGAAATTCTGCTTCTGTGTATATGCCCCAAAGAAATGAAAGCAGGAACTTGAATAGCTATTTGTACACCCATGTTTATAACAGCTAATAGTTAAAAGCAATCCATATGTCCATCAGTGAATTAATGACATAAAAACGTGATATACACATACAATTCAATATTATTAATCCTTATAAAAGGGATCATAAAAATTCTCTTCTTTGGGTAACTACTACTTTCTTCATCACTGAGAATATTTGTTCTCTATAATCATAGAAACTTGCTATTTGAAATGTTATTAGTAAAATATAATTTCATTCTTACCTAGAGAATCTAAGTCACTTTGACCCAGAGAAAGACTTCAATTTACATGCTAGGTGCAGAGCTTTGGATGAAGTGTTTTTGGACATAGAGTTCAACATTTACCTTGTTTGTAGCTTCCAAGGAAAAGAGATTGTGGATTCACTTTGCAATCCAAGCCAGATTGACTTCTTTACACACAAGGCCTGCTTTTCTGTGAGCATACTTCATTTAAATTTAATCTGAATTCTACCTTTCCCCCCAAACCTGTCATAATTATATCTTCTGTGTTTTGTGAGGTAACCATTGGTTTCTCTAGATTGTAGTTTCCCTTATTGAAATGGGTCAGTGGGTCAATGAGCTTCATTTTTTTCAGGTCGCAATGTTTTCTTATTGGTCTTAGGCTAATATAAATCTTCAAGACTGAAGATTTATAAAGCTTGATTTGCTATGGCAGAACCAATGTTTATATGAGGGACATGAAAGATAATGTTCAGAGAGCTTGAGTTGCTAAATGGTAAATATAACACAGGTTACATTGAGAGTTTGGAGAAGAGATAATGATTTCTGTATCAATGAGGCTTAATTGGGCTAAGGCAGAGGTAGGTTATTATTAATAAAAATAAATAGGAAAAAGACATTTGGTAGCTTTCAATGAAATAAATGAAATGAATGACATGAAAAGAAGAGAAAGATAAATGCATAATACTAGTAACTTAGATTGAAGTCATTTTGAAAATTAAATGCAAAAATGTGTTGTTGCTTTCTGGTGAAGAGAATGACAATTATAGTACAGATCAGGAAGTAAGAATAATATAAATTAAAAATGAGGACATAATGTAACATTTTAGAATTTATCCAACCTCTAAAAATCAAGTTGATATGTTTTCATTAGTATTTAATGTGCTTATATAGATTAAGAAAGCATAGAAATATGTATATATGTATATACTTTAAATTATATCTCTATACATCTTATATATGCATATGTATATCTATATTTCAAGTTCTTTGTCTCTTCTACTTATAGTGTTTCTTTCATTTAAGAACTGAAGGGTGGTAAGTGATATGTAGTGAAGTATGTCTTTGTTAATAGTTTCAAAAGTACTCCTAATTTTATATGTTCATCTGACAAAATATAGACAACATGTAAGAAATATTATTCCAGAAATGGGTAACTCTGAAAGCAGCAGTAATTGTAGATCACTGTCTGTCTTTGATATCACCAATTGATGGCATTTGATAGCTACTATTCAATAAAACAAACAACATTCCTTATGTTTTTCTGTTTCATAATTCCAGTAAGTGAAGGTGCCCAAGACTGAAGATTTATAAAGCTTGATTTACTACGGCAGAACCAATGTTTATATGAGGGACATGAAAGATAATGTTCAGAGAGCTTGAGTTGCTAAATGGTAAATATAACACAGGTTACATTGAGAGTTTGGAGAAGAGATAATGATTTCTGTATCAATGAGGCTTAATAAAGAAGGTACATATAATGTACAGAAAAAAGAAGCAACTGTGAAGTAACATGAAAGGTAGAAGAAAATATGCAGAGGGAGGATTACAGAGTCTAGCACATGTAGATTTATCTACACTTTGAAGCCATGGATTCTTATTGGGCATTGTGGAAACTCACACTAAATCTATTTTATATTTTTTCTTAGAGCACTCTGGGGGATTCTTGACACAATGACTCAGGCTGGGAGCAGGGCAGGAAAAGTTTCAAGATGTATGGGTCTATAATTCTGGAATCTAAGACTTGCAATATATATTGGAAGATATAGGTTATCCTTCCAAAGGTACCTCCCACACTCTGCCATCCTTGGCTTAATTCTAGCATAAATGTATGTAGCTTCAGAATTGTTAGCCTGTCCCCCATTTTAGGTATTTTTAAAATTATAGCACTAAAAATACAGAACAGGCTTCCAGGAAGTTTCTTTATCTAAAAGACATAAATACACCAAATAAATATCAGTGTCATAAAAATTTGGTAAAACACTGCACATGCACCACTATCACCACCACCAGTGACTAAAATAAAATTCATAGCAATATTATCCACTTCCACATTAACATCATCCAGTCAGGTGAAGGTCCAGAACTCAATCAGCTCGTGGCAAGTAACCCACACAAAATATATCCACCAGTGTTCAATTCCTGGACAATTTCTGGCATAAGATCAATTACATATTGTCTTTATATCTATTTATGTTAGTCACCACCATAGGCTAGAAGTTTGTATAAATACGTCCTCGACGTCTGCATACTAATCACTTTGTATCTCTGTATATCTCCTTTTCTTATCCAAACTCTCACACTGCTTGAGCTCCTGGCACACTCACCAGAGCAAGAGCATTCAGTATCCCCAGTTGTGTAAGGCTTTTTTCTACCCACATCAACTGGAGCTAGGTTTTCCTCAGAAGATGCTGTCACCCTTGTACGACTCTCAAAAACTTCATATTGAGCCTAGTAGTAGTTTAGTTTCCTCCTAATTTCTACTTGCCATTTGCAGATCAGTCACCTTCGCTCATCTCCAAAACACCAAAATTTAAATTTTATGACCTCAAAATATACCTCAAAACTTATTCTCTCTGTAGTCATATGTGGTTTTTCTGACTACTCTGCCCTTCTCCTCTAAGACTGTGGCTCACAGTGGCTCTGTCAAACTGTACTGTTGTGACAGTTCTTGGGGATTCCAATGTCATGACACTCCTTCCAATACCCTATGCTTTCGTTGCCCTCTTCTCCAAGATGCTTATCCTTTTCCCTTTCATGGTCACTAACTTTTCATATCATTCCTTTACCATCACCAGTAATTTCCAATTCAATACGTATACCATGTCAATTGTAAAGATCGTATTCTCTGAACTCTATTCTCTAAATTAGGTATTTGAAGATTTAGAATGCTTCTGTTAGTTAACTGATTCTTTTACCTTTATTGTAAATGAACTATTTTCTCTAGCAACGCATTTAACTAACATACTTTCTCTAATATTAATATAAGTCTACATTCATTTATCAACTCAGTGAATATGTAAGGATATTTCAAATTTAATATGTGTAAAATCTTTTTCTCTTATACTCATTTTTCTATGTTTTTCCATCTTAATTAATTGCAATGACATTCTTCTCATTCCTTAAATAAAAAATTTAGAGTATCATTTCTCTCTTTTTCATTTTCTTTATCATATTCAGGTATTTTTACATTCAGAATCTATGTAGAATATGATGTTTTCTTGCTATCTCCACAGTTATTACCTAGTATGGATCATTATACATAGTTTTTCATTTAGATTATATCAATACTAACCTAACACGTCTTCCAGGTTCAGCTTTTGTCCCCTGATAGGCTATTCTTAAAAAGGTACCCCAAATTATTGCGTTAAAAGTAATAATAATAATGTAACTTCCCAAATTTCTCTGAGTATATGTCAGCATTCTTACTTTCTAGTTTTATTTTTCTTCTCAGTAACACATACAAGTAAGACATTGTAGCATTGTGTGTGTGTGTGTGTGCATGTCTGTGTGTATTTATTGATTTACACACTGTCTCTCTAAAATGCAGATTCCATGAAACATGAACAGAGGGTTTATTCTGTTTTTCTTTTTTAATTACTTTTTAAAATCAGTACAAAGCAAAAAGCCTGACACATATTAGACACTTAGAAATATCTACTGAATAAAATAGTGATGACGCCTATTTTTCTGTTTAAGGATAAAAAATACAGTATCTTTCCTCTGGTAGGACTTGACAATTTCAGAGAATAAACAAATCTATAATTATTCTCTACTTTAGGCTTCCCACAAGAGTTGTTTTCTTGATAATGGACCATTTCAATCATAAAAAAAACATTTAATTACTTGTTTAGGGGCAAATATTAGTAATATAGTGTTCCTTATGTAATTCACCTTTGAGTCTCCTAAAAAATAATTAAAGTTATAAGCACAATGGTATATAAAATATAAAGATAAAGCTGTTATAAGAAAGCTATAATTTGACCCACAAATACATAAATTTACAGGTATAGGTAGTTATTTGAAAATTTGTATTAGTGATGTGCAGATATAAAATGTGAGTGATCGATGCTTGTAGTTTTATATCAAAATAAATTTAATGTACTCGTATAAGTGAATTTATTGAAATTTTAAAGTCTGTAACAACTAAATTATAGATAATCAGGAAATATCTTTCATGGTGAGATTAAAAATATGATCAGGCAAATGCAATTATAATATAAGAGAAGTGGAAATTTTTAGTCTGAAAGTATGCTCTGATAAAAAAATATTGTAAAGAACCACTTATATCAGAAAACCCACAATCAAGAAAGCCTATCTTTGATTTATTTTAATAGATATAGCTAATTCCCTTTTTAAAAATCTTGTTTTATATTTTTATCTTTCTGAAGATTACTCAGCCAGCAAAACTTATGAAGTGATATATTTAATATTATTATTCATAAATTTGTCTGTTGCCAAATATCTATTGATTTCACAGCATGTGTCAAACATTGGAGATGATAACATTTTTAATGTGAGCTACATTATCTTTATAGGAGTATGGATTCACTTATGAATCTTGGAACTATCCAATGCAATTAAAATGAAAACTGCTGAGAAACAAACTGCTTAGGAACAAAATCAAAAGTGCATGAGTAATTTCAATTCAATAAGGGATTAATAAATTAGGACTTCTTGGAGATTGCAGATAAGAAAGCTGAAGTTGAACTAGATCTTTAAGAACGTATATCTAACCATAAAATGTAGCAATATCCTCCTTATTTAGAAAAAATACTATAAAAAGTATTAAAAGCCATAATATATTGGGGATTGGCAAAGGGTTCAATGTTTACCCCCCAAATAAATGAACCCAGACATAGAAGATAAAGGAAGTCAGGATGGACATATTATAACTTGGATGTTTATTTCTCATGCAAACCATTAGTTGCTATATAGATGAAAAATGTAACCATAATTATATTTCTTTAAAGGCAGCAGTTTTATTTAAAATAGAGTAAGTTTCTGTTTTAGTGAATATAATTTTTCATATAATTTAAAATTTTTACGAGGCATCAACATTGCTTAGAGAGCAGTTACCCCTTGTGCTGTTTTCAATGAAAAGGTGACCTTGAAAAGGTGATTGCCTGAGCATAACATGTGCATCCTAGTCAAGGTACCCATTCCCTTCCTGCTCACAGGTGCTCTACATGAGCTAACAGTGAGAGGCTAAAGACGGTAATTTCCTAAATAATTCTTCAGAAGGGAGACTGGTAACCAACAGTAAAAACATTAAACTTATCTACTCCCAAGACTATAGAAACTATGGCATAAGATAGATCCCAGAAACAGTTCAACATTTCAGTTTGAGAAATGTGGAGGTGGAAATTTAAAGATGTGTGTAATCAGAGAAAGCCATCTCAAATTATCCTTTATTCTAAACTGTATAAAAAGGGGTATTAGGTTTTTCTCTCTGAGCGTGTAGCAAGTTATTTAGGATACGTGAACTTTATAACACAAAACTGAAAATAACTCATCTCTTAACACAAGGGAAGCTGCTTCCATCTCACTCTTAACACTTTAATAATGATATGAACGGGGTGGCATTTTTTGTGTAGATTCAGGGATCTTGGTTTTATTCCATTTATGTTGCATCAGCCCTAGAGTGTCTCAGTCCTCTGTTGTTGAAAGAGAGCATGAAGGAACTTGCAGGAGAAATTTATTGTAGTGAATAGTCCAACAAGAGATCAAACTTTATATTGATTATACAGTATTTATAGTGCAGTCACATGATCACACCAGCAGAAGAAAGGTTAAAGAAAAGGCTATCTCCGCACTTAGGAAAAAGAGGTCATTGTTTTTTGCAGGCCCCCGAATTCCTCTGCCACCTGTCTCCTCATCTTCCCCCTTATAGTCACAATTATTTCACTTCTCCTTTCAGCAAGGAAATATACTCACCCTTCCACCAGGGAGACAACCCCAAGTTCCATTTGTTGCACCCAACTCTAACTCCAGGATCTGGGTGATTTGCAGACATTTTCATGAGGTATGAATGTTGCTTCTTTTGATCTTGTGACCTAAAGAAAGAAAACTTGTTTTCTGTCAACCCAAGTCCTTCATACCTGCCATTAAACGTTCCATTCTCACACGTAGCCCACGTACAATAGAGCAATAAAGACAAACATCCATAGAGGAAAAACATAGCAAAGCAAAGAATCATCGATTTGGAAAGTGAGAATAAGAGATAACACAAAAGCTATTGGCCTGCATCACCTTGGAGTGGTATATAGAAATTATTTAATTGGTCCCCAATTTTCTTAGTGGGAAGAATTTCTTTGCTAATTGTTCTCAGGTCCTGGTTTTCCCCTTTAGGTGATTTCTTCTTGTTCATTAATATCCACATTATATCTATGTTGGGTGTTGTACATACTGGTGTGTATAGGGAACCTGTAGGTTGTTTTAAAACAGAAATGGTTGGTTTTTATTTGTCTATTTATTTGTTTGTTTTATTATGACTTGCCTTTTTCTCTGGCAATGCAATTTATTAGAAAATTACCAGCCACCTTCTGATCTATTTATTTTTTGTCAGTTCCATGTGACAGTCAACCCACCAAAGTTCTCTGCTAGACATAATGCCCAATCTGTGTTGTATCTTTAATTATTTACCCCAAGCTTCAGTCTCTCAACTTAATAATAACAATGATGAAATTAACTCAATAACCATCTTAGTGGGAAGATAACACCATTAAATTAATTTTTGCGCCATGGCTTATTGGTTTTGTGCTACAATATTCCTGTGAGGATTCTCTTTTTCCATCCAGTATTTGTGATCATTCTGACATATTGGAAACATTTCACCTACAAGAAGATAGCTAAATGAGTGTCAGTGGGTTAAATTTAGCCATGCCTGTTCTAAAAATAGTCTATAGACAGTTTCCCATTATACCAGTAGAGTTAGTTAGTTGTGACAGACCATAATATGTGCAGAGCTGATGGTAGTTACTACCTGCCACGTTACAAATAGTTAGTTGACCCCTAACAGCTTCACTAAGCTCATCATGTCTTCCAACTTATTACAGATAACATTTTAAAAAAGAATGTTTTGTAATACATAGACGGGCTTTCCAACTCTTACCGTGTCACATCTTGTTTCCTTGCTTTTTGTCTCCCAACTGAAAATCCCATGGCACATATTTTAGATTTTGCTGGGGTAGCAAAATCTAAATCTCTTAAAATCATAAAATCTCTTTTATGCACTGTAAACTTAATAAAAATACAATCTCAGGGACAATGAAATAGAAGGTTTGATGGTGTGTTGTTTTTGATTATCCAACAATTCAATATGTGTGTTTGCCATATAACTTTCTCTCTGTACTTAGAGATTATGCTCTTTTCATCATGTTCTTCACCATCCCTCCTTTTAGGATTTCCGAGTCCCCTTGCATTCTTGGTATCGGAAAGTGAAGGGAAAAGAAAAGGGGTAAATCACATAGGAGGCTCTCATTGGTTGATTCTGGAGGTCGCATATATCACTCCCACATGACCACTCCTGAAAGCAAGTGAGAAGGCCCTGCTTCATTATCTTCTATCTTCAAATGTGACTATAGAGAAACATGATGATTTGGGGGGGGGGTACATTTTATGGTGCTCATTATTTCTATTTTCCTCCTTATTTCTCCTTTTTTTAAGAAAGTTCTCTTTATCATATGACTACTAAGGCTCTGTAATGGTATATTGCAGAGTATGTTTGTACAGTTACTGATTTTTTAATTTAACTGGCCTATTAAATCTAGAGTTTTATTTCTCTTTGTTTAAAAATTCACTTCAGCTTCAAATTATTTTTTTCTCTCAACTTTCTTTTTCTCACTCTATAATTAGATACTAGGCATAGACTGGCCCTCTTATTTATATGCATATTCTTATTTCACTATTTATTTATTATTTACTTCCACATTCAGAGACATGTAGTTAACATTATTTTCTGACACTTTAATTATACAAATTTATACAAATATAGAAATCTTCCATCACTCTGATAGCAAAAAAAACCCCCACAAAATAATGATTTTTATAGTACCAAATTTGGAGGGAAAAAAAAGATTTATGATACAAGTATTTTCAAATGTTTCTTCCTGATATATTATCTCTTCTGTGGGCTCTTGCTTAAGTTATATTGTTAATATGACTGCTCTTATTCCTTGTTTCTAATAAGTATTCAATCTTATTTCTCTGAATTTAAAGTTTTTCCAGGTTTTATGTTTTCTTATCTTATTATTATTTTTTTTTATCTAAATTTTTACATTGAGGATTTTTGTCAAAAAATTTCTAATCCTTGGCTGGCTGCTCACATACAAGAGTAAAGCACCTAAAATTTGTTAGACATTCCTGTGCCCGGGCTGAGCTTACCAACTGATTAGAGGGCATAGATTGAGTTGAATAAATGAGTGGCAAAAAAGTCATTTTTGGAGAGCATAGCCACACATGTTAAAATCATTAGGTCTTTCACTGACATTTCTTCCTTTTTAGTAAAGTATCTCTGTGGTCTTGTGATTTTCCTTGAATTTCTATTTTATGTTCTATTTGTTCTAAACTTGCTTGACAATTGAACAATCTTACTTTGTTATGGGCCCATTGATTACATTTAGAATTTTCTTGAGTGTTCACCTATAAATGAATCTGAGTTGATCTGAAAACATTTCATTGCACTTTAGCTAATAGCTTACACTGTTGTATTACATTAAAACAAGCTGGCTTAATCCAGTTTATTTGCAAGCTTATTTTTTCCCACCCAATCATAATGATATTTGATTTTTCATTTCTACACACCCTTAGATTTAAAAACAAGTCTAGTTTCACTTAAGAATATTCCTGGGGGAAGCCGTGATGGCTCAGTGGGTTAGGCGCTCACTTTGCAGCACCGGGGACCAGGGATCGAGTCCCGGCCTTGGCCCGTGCGGAACCATGTGCTGAGCTGGGAGCTCCCCCAGTTCAGTTCTCTCTCTGTCTCTGTCTCTGTATTTCTCTCTCTCTCTTTCTGTCAAAATAAATAAGTAAATAAATAAAAATATATAAATTAAAAAAAGAATCTTAAAAAAAAAAGAAACTTTAAAAAAAAAAAAGAATATTTCTGATGTTAATTAAATCTGAATGCTCAGGACATGCCTTTTTAATATTCTGTATAATGAAAGGGGAAATTCACACAAAGTATAACTTAGTGAGTCAGTATTTTCCACAGGACCAATATATGATGTTATAAGGTTTGTTTTGTTTTGAAACATATATTCAAATACTATTAAAATTCCAGAGTCTAGTGCAAAAGGTTTTAACACAATGAAATCAATATTACAAATTGAACATTAATTAAACCACAACTTTATACAAAATCAGTGTCTTTCATAATCATTTATTATTCACTAGGCTGGCTGGGAGCCCTGTGCAGTCCTGCCACTTTCTTAAATGTTCAGGTAGAAAAATTTGTAAATTTTCCAGTAATTATATACTAATTCATTGGTACTAATTAGATTTTGTTTTATTTCTATTTATATTGGGTGCCATGGGCTACTCAGACCTAATTTCAATAAGCCACACATGTTTGTCAATATTTGTGAAATAAAATTTTGATAGCTTGCTATCACATTTGTGAAAGGTTTTCAGGAATCCACCAAACTAAACACACTAGTTGAAGATACTTTCTATATTTCACAACAATAATTGTGGTTAAAAGTTTATAAACCTCAGGTTAAAACCTTATAAATCTTTTGACAGGACACTTGAAGCTTAAGGTGATAAACTATTTGAAACTATAGTGACATAACAAGCATTGTTACACAATTTCATTGTCACCAAATAAAATAACATTATACATTAACTCTTAAACTACTGTAAGTCTTGAACAGTACCTGGCATAGAAGCAGTCAGTGAAACTCCAAGTCTTCTTTGTTTTTCTTGTTTCTTCAGCTCTTTTAATTATATATATATATTTAAATTTATTGGAGTGACATTGATTAGTAAAAATTACATAAGTTCCACGTGTACAATTCTGTAGTCCCTCATCTATGTATTGTGTTATGTGTTCACCACCCAGAGTCAGTTCTCCTTCCTTCAACAAATACCGGTATTTGGTTTCTCCTCCCTCCTCTCACACCCCACTCCCCACTTACCCTCAGGTAACCACTAAACTATTGACTGTGTCCATGAGTTTTTGTTTCTTTGTTACTTTCAGTTTTATATTCCACATATGAGTAAAGTCATATGGTTCTCAACTTTTTCTGTCTGACTAATTTGGCTTAGCATGATAATCTCAAGATTTATTCATGTTGTTGCAAATGGCAATAGTTCATCTTTTCCTATGTAATATTCCATTGTATATATTATGTAGTACATCTTTTTTATCCAGTTATCTATCTAAGGACCCTTTGGTTGTTTCCATGTCTTGGCTACCGTGAATAATGCTGCAGTGAACATTTGGGAACATATATCTTTATAGATAAATGCTGTCAGATACATATATATATATATATTGTATAAGGTTGTATCTTATTGTGGTTTGGGTTTGCATTTCTCTAATAGCTAGTGAGTTGAGCTTTTTTTTTTTCCTTTTTTTCATATATCTGTTGGCCATTTATATATCTCTTGGGAGAAGTATCTTTTCAGGTCCTCTGCCCATTTTTTTAATGGATTGTTTTTTGTTCTTGTTGTTATCATTGAGTTGTATGAGTTCATTATATGTTTCAAATATTAGCTCCATATTGGAGGTGTTGTTTGCAAATATCTTCTTTCATTCAGTTAGTTGCCTCTTTGTATTTCTGAGAATTCCATTTGCTGTGCAGAAGCTTTTTAGTTAGATACAGTCCAGTTCATTTATTTTGGCTTTACTTCTCTTGCCTTTGAAATAAAATTCATAAAATCCATTCTGAACCCAAGGTCCATATGCTTTCTTCTATGCAATTTATTTTTTAAGGTCTTATGTTCAGGTCTTCAATTTTGTTTTGAGTTAATTTTGGTCTATGGTAACAGATCGTAGTCCAGATTCATTCTTTTGCCTGTGGCTTCCCAATTTTCCCAGCGCCGTTTATTGAAGAGTCTTTCTTCTCTCCATTGTATGTTCTTGGCACTTGTGTCAAAATTGTCTGCCCATATATATATATGGGTTTATTTCTGGGTTCTTAATTATTTTCATTTGTTTGTATGTCTTTTTTTTTTCTTCCTGCCAATACCATGCTGTTTTGATTATTGTTGCTTTGTAGTACAAACTGAAGTCAGGGAGTGTGATGTCTCCATTCTTGTTCTTTTTTTGTAGGACTGTTTTGGCTGTTGAGATCTTTTGTGATTCCATACAAATTTGATCATTTTTTGTTCTTTTTTTTATTTTTGTATGCCATTGGGATTTGATGGGGACTGCATTAAATCTATATATTGCTTTGGGTAATATGACTGTGCTGTCAGTGACAGCAGCTAAAAAGCTTCTTAACAAAAAAAAAAAAAAAGAAAGAAAGAAAATAGTGTTTCTACTATTTTAAAGGCATCATTCCCTAGGAGAGTGACTTGTTTTATACTTTGTTACTTTTACTACTTATAAACTAAATACTTTTGATTATCAACAGAGCAATTCAACCTATTTTATTAGTTCTCCAAGGCAGGACACAGTTTCAAAGTCCACAAATATCTATATGTCAAATTCCACTTTTTGTTTGCATTTTGTCATTCACATGAAAAGTATGCTTTATTTTCATTGATATTACTACATCACTCAAACTCTCTGGATTCAACTATATTTTCTCTGTTAAATTTGGGATGAGAATAAACTCATACATCCATCTCAAATTTAAATACTCTTTGATACTATGTAAGTTTTATGATACATTTGTATACACTAGCTATCCATGGGCTAGGAGGGAGTTGTATTTATATAAATGACATATGAAAAAAAAATTGCTTTGACGGGTTTTAAAATGTGATTTAATGAAATCAGCCAGACTATTTATAATTTATAGTGGGAAAAAAAATAATAGATAAGAAAGAGAGAGAAAATGATCGAAATTACAGTTTTGGAAGATAGTGAAAAATAAAACGTGGCTGCAAAGAGTATTGGTATTGAGTTCTAGTCCTTGAGAATGAAATGTCGTTCCTAAGATACCGTCTATTTTTTGTCTCAGAAACTTCGCTTTACCATTTTTCTGGTCCTAGAAGTGAATTGTATGATCAATATAGTGCTCTGCAATTCAAAGTAGCAGGATTTTGTGCTTTTTACATTATTCAAACATTCAATCAGAGTTACATAAATATTTTATGAGAAGACATTTGAATTCACATAGGTTGATATGGGATTGTATTAATACTGAGTTGTTAGTAGTAATCAGAGTAATGTAAGGCATATAGATATGAGGAAGAGAATTCCTGGGGGGGAGGGGAAGTAACTTGTGAGGAATTATCCATCATCTGTATCATTTTTTCCCCCAATATTAATGAATATACTGCAGTATAAGAGGAAGGTAGAGAAAGGTATTATGTGTGACAAAGAGTGTGGATTTATCAGGAAATCATTAAGATTCACTACTGGCTGATGATGAAAAAAAAAAAATTTCTCTAGATAGTTGTGCGTATGTTAGTACTCTGATTTTCTTGGTTAGCCACTTTTCAAAGAATTGCAATAAAATTTATTCACCTTAGTGACTTTAACTAATTTTGACAACACATGCAAGTTTAAGTTTCAAGATATATTAATTTTTGAGATCTATAGCTAAACATGTTTGAGCATTTTAGTAATTTCCTCTTTCTTCCATAACATTAGAAATATAAAATTGCCATATCCTATAATCAATTGTAAAATGTGCCTCTTAAAATTTTAATGGTTGTTTTTCATAAGCAGAATTATATATGTCAAGCATGATTACTTTAGAGCCATCTAAGCCTAAAGTGCTCCAGTCAAGTAGTTAATAACTGTTAGTTTAATATTGTTAGAAATACTAACCATAAATGTTCACTACCAATTCTATAGATGGTTAGAATATATTATTAAAAGTAACACAAACACATTTTGTTGCTAAAAGCCTTGTAATATTAAATATGCCCAATAAGATACTAAAGTTACTCTAACTTTACATATACAGTGCTAGCTCTTAATAATAATTGCCTCTGGGAATGCCAGAGTAGCTCAGTGGTTGAGTGCTTGCCTCGTAATCATGAGGTCCAGGATTTGATTCCTAGCTCAGGCCCATGCAAGCCCATGTGCTGGATTACAGGCAACTGGTACCCGCTGGGATGGCATGGTGGTGAAGGTTCTGGCCTCCAGTTTGGTTCCCGCCCCACACGGCCCCATATCACATCCACCTATGTGGATGAAACCATATTATAACTAATGATATACAACCATGGAGACTGCTCTGGGCCCCTCTCCCCGTTCGCTTGCTCTCTCTCTCTCCTCTCAAACAATAAAATAAATCTTAAAAAAAAATGCCTTTGTAAACCTTTAAAAATTCTTGTTGCTAAACAACAGAAATAATTATCAGAATTCCAATAAAAGTGAAGATCAAAATTAAGACACATTACTCACCCTTGGGCAGGATGAATCTGAAACTATAATGATATATGTAGGTAGAGCTGTTATATAAGTATTTGAAGACAAATTCACACAATTTAAATTAAAAACTCGGCAATTCTTGTGGACTCAAGAGTTGAGAATTTAAAACATAATCTTTTTTTTTTATTATTTCATAGCTGATGGAAATAAATGAGGATCCATTGAGGGATCTGATGAATTTTTACAAACTGGTTAATGAGGATGAATTCAGTTGGCAAGAAAGAAAACGTATATTAGTTAAATAAGTGTGATAAAACCTAATAAACTCAACATAGGATTCCTAAGAAATTTAAGACTGCCATTTTAGAAAAAAATATGTTTAGCAAATATTTATTTTTCATTATATTAACATGTGAATAAAATATTTATTAAAGAAATAATAGCATAAAATAGAGCTATTACTTCTAGAAGCAACACCTTGTATTATGCTAGCATATATATTACTGTTATATAATAGGATCTCTATGATTTAACTTCTCTTTTATTCAGAATTAATATTAAGTTTTATTGTATTCTATTTTTGGCCGATACTGGTTTGTTTTTTTAAATTGTTAGTTAAAAATTGTATCAGGGAAGCTGGGATGGCTCAGTGGGTTAAGCGCTCACTTTGCAGCGCCGGGGACTGGGGATCGAATCCCGGCCTTGGCCTGTGCGGAACCATATGCTGAACCGGGAGCTCCCCCAGTTCAGTTCTCTCTCTGTCTCTGTATCTCTCTCTCTCTCTTTCTCTGTCAAAAGTAATAAATAAAATTAAAAAAAAATTATACCTATACATATATATATGTGTGTGTGTGTATATATGTGTGTGTATATATATGTATACATAAATTATATATGCATATTTATGTGTATAATTGAGTCAAACAGGTATTATCTTCAATCTTCATTTTGTCAAAAAGTTTTTAAAATGCTATTATCTAATTAAAATATGTATATGTGTGTGTGTATATATATATATATATATTTCAGTAGTTTTACTTATTTTGGTTAGGCATCTTTATTATTTCTATACTGATTTGCAAGATAAAGAAAGTTTTCCTTTTATATTTGGAACAATTTCAACCACATTCAAGCTGTCAGTTCTTAAATATGCCTAAGATTTAAACATCATAATTATTGAAAGCTGACAAGTTTGTCTGGAGCCAATTAGTGACAATGAATGGAACTCTTGAATTCATTTTTTCTGTTAATTTATTTGTTCAGGTTTTTCTAGTTGATTTTCGGTTAAAAGTGAGATTTTATTCTAAAATCAGTAAAATTCAAGTAGACTCTTATGGAGTAACCACCATCACAGCATCTTTATAAATCTACTTTTACTGTTCTTGTTACAATGGGTGAAACCTCTCAACTTTAATTGGTGCACTATATACATACATACACACAAATCAAGTATACCCTCAATACACACACACACACACACACACACACACACACACACACACATACACACACACACATTACTTTAGCTAAAATTGAAAGTGAATATTTGTATTATGCTGTTTTTTGAGAATATCTAGTATTGGTAAACCAAATAAGCTTTAAAAATTTTTTAGTAAACTCTTTGGGTGACATTGGTTAGTAAAATTATATAGGTCTCATGTGTACTTTTTCAATAATTCATCATCTATAAATTGCATTTTGTGTTTACCATATATTCTCTTTCCATCACCATATATTTGATGCCCTTTTTTTTCTTTTCTGTCACTCCTTCTCCCACTTTACCCTCTGGTAACCACTAAACTGCTGTTTGTGTCTATGAGTTTTTGTTTCTTTTTTTGTTTTCCTTGCTTGCTTGTTGCTTTCAGTTTTATATCCCACATAAGAAAAGATGAAATCCTTCCATTTGTGACAACATGGCTGGATTTTGAGATTATCATCTAAACAAAGTCAGTCAGACAGAAAAAGTTGAAAGCCATATGACTTCACTTATATGTGAATAATATATATTTTTTAATTTTGATTCTATTTGGTTAAGCAGGTAATTTATATTGAAACAAAAATATAATTGCTATTGAGTTTAGATCAATATTCATTAAACTTCTAACTACTTGATAAATGCAATACTGCAGGAAGTTAATAGATTATCTTTAATTCTTACCATCACTTTACAACACAGTTATTATTTTTTCTATTTTTGCGATCATAAACATGAGGGCTTGTGTGTGATATTAAGTAATACACCCCAAATACTTTACTCAACAAACAAATATTTATTAGACAAATAATGGATGCCTGGTTTCAAAGTTATATATTTTAGAATCTTAATCTATAATTTCTAAATCAGTAATAAACCAGTAAAATATTTATCTAATGCATACCACTTCTCACTGAGTCTCCTTATACATGCCAGAAATTGTGGAAATAAGAAAGAACAAATTTTTGTGTGTAAATCTTTCATACTGGGTAATATATATTACTATAAGATATTTTTAAGATTTCTAAATACCTATTTAAAGCAATGATAAACATTACTTGTTTATGCTTAAACTATTATAATTATTTTATGTAATAATACACTTAAAATATAGTATTATAAAACAGCACAGAACATTGAATTAAGAAAACAAATGTCATTCTAGATCTCCTGCTTTCTTAAGAAGAATTTTTTTTTATTATTAAATTTATTGGGGTGATATTGGTTAGCAAAATTATATAGGTTTCAAGTGTATAATTCTATAACACATCATCTGTATATTACATTGTGTTCTCAGCATCCAGAGTCAGTTCTCCTTTCATTACCATATATTTCACTCCCCTTTCCTCCTCTACCACTTCTCCTCCCTTAACCTCTGGTAACCACTAAACTATTGTCTGTGTCTATGAGTTCTTGTTCTTTTTGTTTGTCTTGTGATATGTCTCCCCATGTTTTGCTATCAAAACATGTTTGATACATATACCTTATCAAAAAGTCACTTGGGATATTTGCTTTAATATATACGGCATTTTAATTCATAATAACATTTGACAGACAATTTTTTTCTACATGCTGCCAGAATTACTTAGTCTTCCAATAACTATAATTTATTTACATATTCTAATATTCTAGTATCATAAAATATCCTATATATACTTACATTGTATTTTTGCAGAACAGCCTTATTATTTCCTTTTGTAAATTTTTCTGATTTAAAATTATTGTAGGGTCAGAGAGAATTGTCAATTAAAATGTTGATTTATATTGCAAAATTTCATTCTATTAAATTGTGAGCATTTGATAATACTGTCAGTAGCATTTATTTCTTCATGTTTTAATAAATTTCATTCGACACTTTTTAGAGTGTTCTTTGGCAGTATCTACCTTATGACATAAATACCTTATGCACCACTATTTTCTATCTTACGTTAATGTCCAATAAAAATGCATGCATATGTGAACCAAAGCCAGTTCCAACAATAATAATGCCAATACTCAGAATATATATTAAAATATATATATTCAGCACTGGAATAGGAAAAAAAATCAAATATTCTATCAATAACAATGAATGAATAAATATATGTAGCAATTATTTGTAGAATAATAGAAGTGTACAGTCTATCGCTAAAGCTGAAACCATGGGTGAATAATGAATTAAAAAAAAATTGCTGTATTTGTCATCTAATATAAAGTTCACAAATGACCAAAACTACTAAATTATGATAGAAGGTGGTATTATGATATTTACATGCAGAGGGGTTATGTTAATAAGTAAGAAGCATAATAGCTTTTTGAGTTACTGGTAAAGTTCTATGTCTTGATTTGATTGGTAGGTATATGAGTGTGCTTTTTGATAAATCATGAAGCTGCACACTTTTGATCATGTATGTCTTTATATATCACTTCATTCTATTAAAAATTTTATTATATTTGGCTCCTCCTCCCTTTTTTTCACCCCTTTTCCCTCTTACCCTCAGATAACCACTAAACTGGATGGTAAAGACATAACGCAACAAGTAGACAATATACTATAGAATTGTACCCCTGGAGCCTGTATAATTTTTACTAACCAATGTCACTCCAGTGAATTTAACAATAAAAAAATCAGTATAAAATTTTTTATTAAAACATATTTTGACATGTTTTGCTTACTTAAATGCTGTTGGCAACTGAGAATTGCAAAACTTATACTGACTGTTTTTCTATTTTGGTTTTCTCTTTTTGTTTGTATGGTTGTTTAGATTTTAACTTATTACTTCTGCTTTATTAAAAACTATCTGCTTATGGTATAAATCTCCTTTAATGCATTGTAATATAAATGAATTTATATATATTTCAACTATTATAACAATAAGAATGTCCAGTAAACTACAACTTTTATGTGCCTTTATAGCAAATTTATATTTGTGAGTTTCTTGTTTAAGGGCCTTAGGGGTAGTTCACGTTCTGCTGGGGTTCAGTTCATCTAGGCCAAACTTGTCTGATCTTGGTAACAACCTATGGGTTATATTTATCTATTTCTCCTGTATTCTTATGCGAGGATGAGCTGTTCTCCAGGGCATGTTTTTCTGATTCAGAATCATAGAGTGAAAACCAAATTACACAGTTACATTAAAAGGCTCTTTTTGCTTCACATATGCTAACATCTCATTTATCAAAGTAAGCCAGGTAGACAATCTCAATATCATGGGGAAGAAAAATGTGTTTTACCTAGGACCAAGATTAGAGAGAAGTCAGCAAAAGTTGTGTGATTGAAAGGTATGCTTTGTTCTTATTTAGATATTTGATATTATTAAATCATTAATTTTTTTGCAGTAAATTTGTTTCTCAAATATTATTATAACATAGTTTACCTTAATAATTGGGGTTTTGGTTACATATTTTGTGTCTGAGGATAATAGAGATTGTCTCACTCACTTTACCCTTGTCACCATCCTGATTCTGCTTACTCTAGTGAGTAAAGTTTAATGGCACTCAAATAAGGGTATAGATTATATGTATAGTGTATTATATATATATATATATGTGTGTGTGTGTGTGTGTGTGTATGTGCGTGTGTGTGTGTATATATATATATATATATGCACACACACAGAGTATAGCATATATGTAATAATATAAAATACTTGTACTTGTCAAATATATAGGTAAGGTAATATAAAAGCAATGTAAAACAATCAGAAGTGTTTATTTACAAAAATCAGATTAACGCTTTATTTATGAGCTCTATGAGTGTCATCAGGTGGTTTCTACATTTCAGGCAATAAATTTCTTAATCCAACAAATGGTTACACTGATAAGTCTATTATAAATATTTTTAACTATTATAAACCTTTTAAATTCAAGCACACACAAATATGTACACATAAGTTTTTACAAAAAGTGAAGTTAATGTGGCTTATTGCCAGAATCTTCCACATAATAATTTATATCTCCAAGACCAATCCCAGGTCTTTGCTGTTAAGAGAAATATTTTTTTATTTCATATGTTTTATAACTGTGTTCTCCTTGAACAGTCTTCTTTACATGTATTTTGAGCAATGTTCTCACTACATATGTCAAAAAGAAGAGAAACCAGCAGCCCACTTAACTTATAAAATATGAAAGAAAATGCTCAGTTCTTTTTCAGTATTTGAACTATGTTTTACTTTCACCAAGAATGATTTAAGTCTTATTTAGCCTATAAGTACTGAACTGTTTAGTATCAGACTCCCATATATATAAAAATATATCTATGAAAATTCTACAAGTTTCTGACTTCAGACAAAAGAAACTTACTCTCTTCTGGGATTTATATCACATATATATCATATTATATATGAAACAATTTCTAAAATATACTTGCTTTCTGATTTTTTTTTTTAAGATTTATTTTTATTGTTTTTGACAGAGAGAGAGATACAGCGACAGAGAGAAGCGGGAGGGCCCAGAACAGTCTCCATAGTTGCACATCATTTGTTTTTTCCACATAGTTTCTTTCCACAGGTGGGAGTAGGGCTGCACAGGGCAGGAACTGGGCCGGGGTCTCGCCCCAGTGAGAACTCAACTGGGGGAACTCCCCAGCTCAGCATATGGGTCTTCACGGGCCGGGGCCAGGATTCGATCCTCGGTTCCCAGGGCTTCAAAATGAGCAAAGTGAGCGCCTAACCCACTGAGCCATCCCGGCTTCCCGCTGATGTAGTTTTATATTTAGATTACCTACAAGTTGTAATTCAGGAAGGATTTGTATGTTCTTGCTCTACCTGCTGTGTTAATGTGTTAGAAGCTGAAGGGATAGTGTTGCCAGGTCCAAGAGGACCTATCCCATATCCTTCCTCAATGAATTCCAGAAAAAGAAAAAAAAAAAAAGGAGGAAGGACACAAACCTAAAATAATATTTCACAGATGTGTACAGAAATGAGAGGCACCTCTGACAACCCATAGGCTTTAAGTGACACTGATACTTTCAAAAGAGAAAGGGAAAAAAGAAATGTGAAAGAGAACTTGGTAATATTCTAAATTACAGGTTGAATGGTAGAACAATTTAAATGAGTTTTCTTATAAAATATTCTTATCTGTCACCTGACTGTGGTGTGTTTTGTTATACTTCATTATATTTTTAGTTCTATTGGGTAATGTCTATTTATATTGAAATAAATAGCATTTCTCTTTTTTTGTTTCCAATCAGCATATTTATTCTGCCATAACCTCAATTTCTACCTGATTGCTGCAAAAAGTTCCTTTCATATATTTACTGACAACCTCAATGCCTATGTAATGATTGGGGGCTTTAAGGAATGAAGAGGGAATGGTATGAACTAATTTTGTTGTTCCTCTTTTTGACAGAATTCTTATGACATCCAAAATAAGATGTGGTGTAGAATGGTGGTGTTCTAGTTGCTTCTTTCTTATAGAAGGTCAATACTTTGGGGGGTGGGGGGAATCATGTTTATCAGTCTGGTTATCTCTCTTTTTTGCTGTTATTATTCCAAGATTCCTCTGCATTACTGCCTGGCATGTTCCCTGGGCTTTTTCTTGTTGAGGTTCTGTGTCAAAAGGTGACATGTCACAGAGATATTTCACCAACACTTATCAACATCCTGCTTTATATACTCCCAATTCACAGGATTTCTTGGTATGACTTCCCTTTAATGCTGCACAACTTTGGCAGCTAAGAATTCCATTTATGGTGTGATTGATCACCTATGACACTCTCTTACACTGGAAAGATTCACAGGAATGAGAATCTCTTACAAATCTATAAAGTGAATTTCAACTTTAATTTCATGGCTTCTCAAAATGTTAACATGTCTAAGTAATTTACTGGGACACACTTTCTTTCTTTTTCTCTTTTTTATTTTATTTTGTTTTTTTACTATCGCCTATCAAATCAACTCAAGATTTATAAAGGAATTGTGGCTTTGGAATTATTTATCAGTATTTAAAAAATAAATCCAATTTTATATTCTCTGCGATCTTGACTATATCACATTCATCAAGTGTTTATTTAGATACCATCTTTCTACTGATGCTGATCATGACTCTTCTTTTTAAGTAACTTCATTCCTCTCCATTTCCTTAGTGTGTTGTGTTTTCTTTTCCTATTAGAGCTTTCTATTTCCTAGCATTTATATGATTTTCTCAGTTATTAAATTTATTTTTAATTATCTATTGATCTCTGCTAGAATATAAGCCCTGAGATAGTAGCTGCTTTTCTCGGTTTTGTTTCCTGATATATGCCAACCTCCTTGTACAGGGTCTGGCTTATAGTGGGTAATAAAGAAATATTTTTTTTGAGTGAATGGATACAATTATCTAGTCTTTCACTGAAATTTTATCATCTGTAATTTATATAGTGACTAACTCTATTCATTTTCTGAGGACAGTATTATACTCAAATAGCATAAAAGTTAACTCCATTAAACAGGAAATAAGTAATTAGATACCAGTAGATATATTTCCAAACTTGTTATTTTTCCTCTGCATGTTCCCCTCAAAGTAAACATCTGTATTAACAGAACTTTCTTTAAAATCAAGCATTGTTATGAAATTCAATATATTAAAAATTATGTTCTATATAAAGAACAAATCATCTGTTTGATTATCATTAGCTTTATGACTGGCATAGAATTGCTGCTTTGGGATTCTTTTTTCTTGTATTCAGCCTTTTCTTGATCAATAGGCTTCCCCTTAGAGGGATCATTAGAACACAAGTTAGCATTCATTAGTATTTATAATAAAAGATGAACAACATAATTCATTTTATTTTGTTCAACAATCTGGCACTATTTATTTCAATATGCAAACTATACCACAGCAACAAATAAACACATGACTATACTTTTCTAAGTTTTAGATTTAATAATGCAAAAATGGCTCTACTGGGCTTAACTCTATATTAAAATGATTTGATAGTTTAGCCCATCACATTCTGAGAAAATAAGTAATTTATTAAATTCTGAGGTTTGAGATTACACTGTAGTTTCTGTGAAAGGAAGGGATGTTATTTTACCTCACAACAGGTTCATTCAGGATAAGTGATTGTACTGCTATAATAATTTATATTAATTTTAGTAAGCAGTTTCTTAATCAACAAAAAGTATTGTCTAGTCTTTTTGCAGTGAAATAATAAAAATACATTATGTATTCAACCAATACTATATTTGTAAGAGTCAACAGATAATCCCTTTAGCATGTTAAGTGCAGTGATGCTGCAAACATTTTTTCAAAAAATGAGCAGTGATCCACAAAAAGTTTGCAAGGTTTCTTAATTCTGAACACACGTTGGCCTCAAAGCAGCACAAAGAAGTACTAAATAAAATAAAGTTTTTTTTAATGTTAGTTATTTCTTGAATAGAGTTATTTTGAACATTTGAAATGCTTCAAAATTTTGACTTCATTTAATATTTTTTGATTTGTAAAAAGTTAAGATGTTCACTTTTCTTAAAGTAAATTCACCTTTTGTTATGCAGTGCTATGAGTTTGTACATATAAATATATTATTGTAAACATTAGAAAAAGAGGATATATAATAATGCCTACACTAGAAAGAATTCCTTCATGTTGTTCCTTTGTATTCAAAATCTTTCCCATTCCTAATTCATAGCAACAACTAGTCTGTTGTTAATTCCTGTATCTTACATTTTTCTAAAATGTCATAACTATTGAATCAGATAACATTCAATCTAAGTGGGTTCTTCCACTTAGCATAATTCATTTGTAATTTATGCATGTTGCAAATTGTAGTTCATTTACTTTTATTGCTGAGCAGTATCCCATTGGATGACTGTATCATAGTTTATCCATTTATCTACTGAAAAGCCCTTTGGGTTGTTTTGGGAAAAATTATGAATAATTTCACTGTATGCATTTGTATACTGGTGTTTGACTATCAGATTTTATTTGTCTAGGATAAACATCTAGAGGTATGATTGTTGGGTCATAATACAAAGATTTGTTCAGTTTTATATGTAGTTACCATACTTTTCCAGTCACGCTTACAATCTGGTCTCTCACCAGCAATATCTGAGTGATACCACTGTGTCCTGTGGTAGCCGGCATCTGATTTTCTCAGTTTTCTTTTACTTTAGCTATTCTAATAGGTGTTCACTGTTTTCTCATCATGGTTTTGATTTTTATCCACCTAATGACTAATGATGTTTAGCATCTTTTCATGTACATATTTGTAATTTATGTGTCTTCTCTGGTAGATTATCTATTCACAATTGCAAATTTTTATAAAGTGATTTGTTTACTTACTGTTGAGTTCTGATAATATTTTTACACATTATGAATGCAAGTTTTTTTTTCAATCCCTAGATTGTTTTTATAATCTCTTAACTATGTTTTCATAGTAAGAAATACTTTAAATGTTGATGATGTCAAATTTATTATGTGCTTTTACTTTTATGGAACATATTTTTTCATATCAATTCTAAGAACACTTTGTCTAATCCAAGGTCATGGAAATGTTCTTCTGTATTTTCTCTTGTGTTTTATAGTTTTATGTTTTATCTTTAGGTTAATGATACATTTTGAGTTAAATTTGTATATGTTTTGAAGTGTAGGTTGAGCCATTTCTTCTTCTTACCTCTATCTTAGTCTTCATTTATTCTTTTTTAAAATGTGAAAGTCCTGTTCTGACATTAAGAAAGACTATCCTTTCTCCATTAAATTGGTTTTGCATTTTTGTCAAAAACTATATTAACCCTGTTTGTGTGGGTCTATTTCTAAAGTTTTTATTCTGCTTCATTGGTCTTCTTGTTCATCATTTTTATAGTACTACTCTGGCTTGGTTAATATAGCTTTGTAATCAGTTATTATGTGTAGTGGTATGCTAGGGCTGCCTTCACAGTATAACGTAACATGAGTGGCTAAAACAAGAGAAATGTATTTTCTAACAGTTCTGGAGGTTAGAAATGTGCAAAATGTCAGCATGGTGGATTCCTAATAAGGGTGATAAGGAAAAGACCTGTTCCAAGTCCTCCTGCATGGCTTATAGATGGCCATCTCATCCTGGTGTCTCTTCGCCTCATCTCCTCTTTACATGCTCTGTCTGTGTGTCCAAATTTCCTCTTTACATAAGGACACCCTACTTATTATTGGTTTAGGGCCCAGTCTAATGACTCATTTTCCAACTAAGTACCTTTGTAAAGAATTTATTTCCAAATAAGGTCACATTCTGAGGTACTGGGGTTTAGGACTTTAACACATTCTTTTAGAGGGGGTGATGCATTTTATCCTTTAATATTTTGAGTTCACCAACTCTTTTCTTCTTTTACAAAATTGGTTTGTATAGTATAATTCCATTGATTTACCAAGATAAATTTTAATATCTACTTATATATTTCTACACAGAATCATTCTGTGACTTTGATTGGAATTACATTAAAAATTTAGATGAATAGGGATATTTGGCATCTTAACTATTCTGAGTTTTTCAAATTTACTAATATACCTTTACATTCATTACATATGCATAACTTATGTGTATTTTAATTTAAAATTTATTGAGAGAAACTCATGTAAATGATGTTACTTTTATTTTTGTTTTAAATCTTTATTGTTAATGAAAAGAAGTATGATAGACTTTTGTATATTGATCTATGTTCTATGACATTGCTTAACTCATTTACTAATTCCAAGTGGTTTTGTTGTTGTTTTTTAATAGGTGCCTTGGGATTTTCTATGTGATAATCATGTTGTCTGTTAATAGAAATCTTCTTTTTTAATAGTTTAAAAACCAAAATGGATTTAAATTATTTTTTCTGACTCATTGCAAATACTACAACTTACAATATGATAATAAATAATAGTAAGAGAAACATTGTTGTCTAGTAGAGAAAATTATTTTGTTTTCACCATTATGTGTGATGTAAGCTACAAATTATTTATGGGTATTCTTACTTAAGTTCAGTAAGGTTCTTTTAACTTCTTATTTGTTTATGTTTTTACCATCAAAGAATATTAAATTTGTCAAATATATTTTCATCATCTATTAATACATACTTGTTTCTTTTTTTAAACATATCATTTTTTGTCATCAAATACATTCATTTTTGAGTGTTGAACCAGCTTTGCATTCCTGGGATAAATAATGCTGTGATATGATGCATTATTACTATTGTTATTATATATTGCAGGGTTTAATTTGTTGATATATTGTGAGGATCTTTGCATTAGTATTTATGATGGATATTAGTTTTATTTTCTTCTGTTATCTTTGTCTTATTTGAGAATAAATTTAATAGTAGACTTATTAAAGTGAGTTGGGAAGCTTTTCTCTTCTTGTATTTATTGAAGAGATTATAAATGCTTAGTAAAAACCACCAGTGAAACCGTCTAAGCCTAAAAAAATTTTTTTTGAAGATTTGACACTACTAATTTTTTTTTTAATTTGTGGAGGAATATTCAGAATGTGTATGTTTTTGAATGAAAATTGATAAGTTGTATTTTTCAGGGAATTTAAAAATTTTATCTAATTTGCTGAATTCATGACCATAAAGTTAACATTTTTTTTTATCCTTGCAATGACTGAAGAATGAATAACAATGCCCCCAATTTGTTCCTGAGGTGAGTAACTTGAATATTTTCTGTATTTTCTACAACAATTTAGCTAAAACTTTTAAATATGAGTACAAAATTTTAAAACACCTATGATAGAAATTAGTTAGTACTTTTGTTATAATAGACTAAATTGCTTTAAAAACTTAATCATAGAACTGATATAAAATGCTAATAAATATCTGAAGTGCTGTTATTAATCATTTAATAATATAAAATTTAAATAACATTTTTATGCATACACAAATATTTTAAAATGTTATGACTTTTAAAAATGAGGAGTCTGACCATATCTAAAATATGTAAAAAGCTATTTTTTAAATGTGAAGATCAATTGACTCTCTAATTCTTTTTGATCATCTCAAAGCAATTCTCACAAATATTCATATGTCAGGAAGCTTGTAATAGTGATATTTAGAGTAAAAAATTTTTTTTTAAGCTGAAAATTAAACCCTAGCAAAATATTAAAACATAAAATGATATTATATATGATGGTTCTGTTAATGTCATGTTAGCAAGAATGAATTACATTTCTCAGAATTTTTGTGTATGTTTGTTTGTGGTGAGGATGTGCCAAGAAGGAGATTATTGACTGATTTTGAGAAGTAGAAGGAAAGCAGCCATTTGTAGTATGCACATGTTGTTGCTGAGCACTCCCTTGTCATACAACATACCTAAGATCATAATTACTTATTTTTCGGGTAAGCATTTTGTTTCATTGCGTGGATTGCTTCAAAATGCCGGTCATGGCAAAATCAGGACTTATATAAATTACCTTGCATACATTAAATTTTTCAAAATAACCAAAAATTACAATAAAATTGACACTCTAGAACTGTGAGACAATAAATTTCCTGTTTCAGTCTTTCAGTTTGTGATATCTTATTAAGGCAGCCCTAGCAAACAAATAGTATATGTATAAATTCTTTGTTTTTTTTTAATATTTTATTTTATTGTTTGAGAGAAAATGTAAAAGAGAGAGAGAGAAGAGAGGAAGGCCCAAAGCAGTCTCCATAGTTGTACATCATTAGTTGTGACATGGTTACATTCCACACAGGTGGATGTGGGGCCCTTTGGGGCAGCGCAGGGCAGTAACTAAACCAAGGGCCTCCCATATGGGAGGCAGAAACCTTCACCGAGGAGCCATCCTGGGAGTTAACAGTTGCAACACAGTTCAGAATACAGAGTTTGCTTGGACTTGGACCAGGAATCAAACCCCAGACATTGCAATTGTAAGGCAAACGCTCAACTGCTGAGCTACCCTGGTATCCCTTTGTCTATAAATTCTTAAATTATATTTTTTAGCAATTGTTTCCTAAGTAAACTTCAAGGAGCTGGGTTTTCTTTTACAGTTTTAAAAATGAGAGTGATATTGATCAATTTGACGTTTTATTAAGTACTTTTAGTAAGCAATAGCATTCTGGTTAATATTTAAGTTATAGTGGAAAATTTATTATTTTTCTTAAAGAAAATTTCCCCACAGTGTTGTTATATTGATGTAAATAAAGTAAGGGTCACTGTATTATTCACTTAAAGTATTCAATATTTAGCGATGTCATAAAATATTGACATTAAGTCAACAATTTGTTAATTATTTCTTCTAGTTAAGATCTCTTTGGATTGTACAAATTTTTCTGCCACACTAAAATCACCTATATTATTATATTTTTTTTATTAAATAACCAAATGCCAACACTTCTGCGTCTGCTTGCCTTTGAAGAAGGTGTAAAACTTTTACATCAGATGTGTAGCAAGCATCATTAGGCCTCTAGATTTGCTTGCTTGCTTTCTATTTTTTCTTTTTCCTGAACTTAATATGTGTCTTTGTGTTTTGAGAATTCTCATCCACAAAACCCAAATTCAAGTGCTCTCCTTGTGTTAAATTTTGTTTATGCTATGAACAGTACATTTTGAGTGTGTCTCACCAAATTGTCCACAACAAAAGAGAAACTCTTTTTAAATGGGTTCTGAAATACTCCCTGCTTTTATTTTCTAAAAAAAAAAAAAAAAAAAGCTTGAAGATGGCGGCATGAGAGGAGAACCCAGACACCTACCTGGGAAGGGACTTACGAACAAAAAGGAACCCACAGGGGAAACCCTGAGAAGCACCCTCAACTGAGAGAACCACACAACGCAGAACAACACACAAAGGTTAGAGGAAAAAGGGGAGAGCGGGAGAGGGAGGGAGAAGGAGCAGTTTGGGGACAGGAACGGA
>PVKE010015978.1:5877-32745 GCA_004027555.1 Craseonycteris thonglongyai
CAGCACTGTTCACAGTGGCCAGAACATGGAAACAACCAAAATGCCCTTCGATAGATGACTGGATAAAGAAGATGTGGTACATTTACACAATGGAATACTACTCAGCGATAAGAAATGATGAAATACAGTCATTTGTGACAACATGGACGGACCTAGAGACCATCTTATTAAGCTACAAGGATTTTATATTCCGCTTCTACTGGGTGAAGCTGCTTACTAAAACAGTCTGTATGCATGTTTTAGGATGTGCCTATGCATGTATGTGACACAGCTCTGTGATCTCAAGTGACACACTACCATGTAGGGCCATGAATAAGAAAGACTAAAAATTAAACCTTAATCAAATTGTCGAAAGTACGAAAACCACATCAGAATTCATCAAATGCTGTTATCCAAGCTGACTCTAGTAAAAAGTAAGCTATTGCCATTGCTTCTGATAGACTGGAAGGGATTTGAAAATAGAGTGGATTTTATAGAGTGAAAATGAAGAAGTCTTATGAAAGTCTTGACTTGGTCAATACTGTATTTAACACTGTTAATTTTCTGTTAGAGTGGGAGTTAGGGAGTAGATTGATCGGTTCACTATCTACTGGTATGTAACTTAAAGCTTTCCAGGTTGATTAAGGTCATATGAGTTTTCCTTTTTCAAGTAAAAGAATGTCATATCCTCTGCTTTAAGGTTCAAGTTTTAAATAAGTAATTCATAAAAATAAATTCTTTTTTAGTAAATTCACTTTTAATAAATTTCACTTACCTCTATTGCCTCATATACACCATATTACATAAGCTTTTACCAAAATACTGATTTTTCATTCTTCAGAAAGTCTTTATTCTAGCATTTAATAGAAATTTTGTATATAAAGGCCATTAAAACTAGTGCAACAAAGTACGTAATAACTGTTGGTTTTATTCTATATAAATTAATAAGGCTACTAAAATGTTATGAAAAAGAGATATAGTTCATCATTTTTAGTCCAAATCCAATTATTATTTTTGAAAAATAATAAGTCCAGGACCTGGATCTCTAATTTGATCATCTCTTATTACCTACCAAGTCGTTAATTATTATTACTATTTTGTTGTTGTTGTTGTTCTTTGGAGACAGAGTTTCTGGGTGATTTTCTTGCTCTTGTTGAAATGATATTTTAGTAATTTTTTTTTTAATTATGTCAGTATAACCAGTAATCCTCCCCACCATTTACTAGGAAAACTACTGCAATTTCTCTTTTCTTTCCCTAGTTGCATTAAATATTCTAATCATCTTATTTTATATTTTGGTCAGCAGTGCCTTTTGTATGCCCTTTAGCAATGTCTCTTCCCATAATCACTATAAACCTTTTAACTTTGCACAGTTGTAAATGCTGAATTATTCTTGCTTTTCATCATAAGTCAATTCCTCCTAAACTCCTCAATTATCCTCAAACTTCCACTTTGAACATTTCCCAATTGGATTGCACAAAAGTAGTAAAGTTGGTCCAGCTTTGCTTATTCAGACGAACAGACATTCAATGCTAAGTACTTTCCATACAGCTTCTCATCTAATCTTCCCAATAATTCTTTAAGGTCAGAATTTTACTAATAAGGAACTGAGACTAGTAAGTTATAGAACTGTGTCATGTGATGACACAGTTAGGAAGCCAGTTCCGAGTCAATCTGTTGCCAAAGTCTGTGTCCTTCTTTGAACGATCATGAAGTTGTGCTTGAGAACTCTGCACTGGAATTAGTTGGAATAACTGGTAACAGTACAGACTTCTGGGCACAACTCAGGCCTTTTGAATTAATATCTCTAAGAATAATGACCAAAAATATACATTTTTAACAAGCCCTAAAATGATTCTTAGGCCTACTAAAATTTGAGAACCACTGAACTGAAAGGCCTACATTTTACGTATTGTTCTCTGTGTCTATCACCAAGCACAGTATCTGGCTAATTGATAATAAGTATTTGATGAACTGAAATCCACTGAGCCTGACAGAAGAAAAATACACTGCTATTGATACAGTCAGTGCCTTTGGCTCATGAGAAAAAAGTTCTATAAAAATATTAGAAGATATTAGTATTTTTACATCAAAATTGGGCACTCCTAATCTTAATATTGTGCCAACTTAGTCAGAGCTACCCTCATTTGGCACACACCATAGTAAGGCTTTGCTGGAAGAGTTGTTGCAAGACGAATTGAACATCTTTAGACTGTCCGTGATTAAAAATGATGTAATCCTCAGAATTTAAAAAATCTCTTGCCGGAGATGTCCTGTTTTAGTTAATGAAGTGGTTGCTTAAATCTGACTTCCAGCATTCTGTGGCAGTACAGACCACCCTTTCGTTAGTCTAATTATACAACTATTGAGAAGGTTTATTATGGTCACTAGCTAAAGCAACCATCTGCTAATGACATAATTGTGTGCATAAGTAAAATCATGGCTAGTCATCAAGACCTTTAGCTTAAAATAGTAAGGGAACTGATGGCTACAAAAGGTAAAACTTAAAAATATGTCTTTTTTATTGAGGGAAGAACAAGAGGGCGTTGACCCTAGTAGCAAGGGGCTGTGTGTCACTGTTTCTTCTCAATTTTCTGCTTTATGGGAAACAGGAAGTAGTAAGTGGATTGTTGAGATAACAGTAAAATTTTTTTCTAAATAATAGAAATGCTAGAAAAATCAAATTAATTCTCAAAATTTTAGCTCTGTTTATTCACTCACTGTCTTTCAGGCTAGGTTTTGTAAGGGTGGGAAATCGGGGTATGTGTATATATAATTCTTTCATTGCTTCATTCCTGCTTTAGAACAAAGACAGTACATGGTAAAGAGAAATAAAGGAGGCTTTGTATTTAGGGTAATGACCTCTGGGTAAGCAGCTGTCTGGGTATATGCAGAAATTACTCAATGACAGCATGGATTTCCCTTAGCCCCTCCTTTGAGAATATCACAGTCTTGATCCCCAAATTAAAGCTTCAACATTAAGCAGTCAACAATAATTAGTATTATCCACTTCATAGGAATTTCAGCCTTTAGATGTTTTAGAGTTTAGACAATTAAACTCCTCCTTGCTTATGCATGTAGAGATGGTAACACAATGATCCCTCTTTCTCTTTACCTCCTTGTCACAAGCATAATGTATGAAAGAATATTCCACAATGAACATTTATGCAAATCACATTCCAAACTACTACCCAAAATACACCCTACCTGGAATTGAAATTATCTTACTCTTCATCTTTTATTGACTATAATTATCACATAACTTATTAAACTACTCTCAATAAGTTTATACTACATAAAAACTTTAGAGTACCTCAGCTTATCTGTAGCCCTCTTAATTAGTAGAGACAATTATATTCATTCTCTTGAATTTTCATAACAGTTTTACATTCACAGAAATCTCAAGGTTTTTGTGGCTGTTTCCCCATTGTCCCTATCCTTCCTAAACTGTGCCATATGTGGTTCTAAGAGTTCTTCCTCCACCCTATTACCTCCTCACAGGGTTCAAAAGAGGTAGGTAATTCTTGCCTATTGTCTCTTGTGCTATAATCATTAGCAGCCATTTTGCTGATTCCTTTCCTTATTTTAATAGCCAAGAATTCTCTCTAGCTCTTTTGTCCAAAGTATTTTTAAAATAGCTATTTAAAAATTGAGTTGATGGGAAGCTGGGATGGCTCAGTGGATTAAGCGCTCACTTTGCAGCACCGGGGACTGAGGATCAAATCCTGGCCCTGGCCCATGTGGACCCATATGCTAAACTGGGGAGTTCCCCCAGTTCAGTTCTCTCTCTGTCTCTGTATCTCTCTCTCTCTCTCTCTCTCTCTCTCTCTCTCTCTCTCTCTCTGTCAAAAAAATAAAATCTAACAAAAAAATAAAATAAAAAAATAAAAATTGAGTTGAGATCTTATTTTATAAGCAATTCTGTGATTTTTCTTCGTGTCCATTACAACACAGGCATTTAATTTAACTGTTTTAAACACAACTTAGTTGGCTATATAATAGTCCACTTTTAGATATGTATATCTCTATTTAATCATCCTCTAATGTTACACTTTTAACTTGTTTTCAATTTCTGTTATTATAAATATTGTATAGAACATTTTTTATACATAAATATTGGCCTTACATTGTATTTATTCTTTATGATAAATTATTAGTCATGAAAATACATTGCCAAGTTTTTCAGAAAGACTCTACCAAATGTCATTCTCACTAGCAGTATATATGAGCACACATATTAAGTTCTTACAAATAATGAGTATAATTTTTTTTCTTATTTGGTAGGGTAAAATAAACATATTATTTCTAAAACACCCTTGGAAATAGTTTAAAATTTATTAAACCTAAAAAAATTATAGGGAAGCCAGGATAACTCAGTGGGCTAAGCACTCGCTTTGCAACCCCAGGGACTGAGAATCAAATCCTGGGCCCGGCCCAAGCACACTCATATGCTGAACTGGGGTGGGCTTCCCATTCAGGAACGGGCTTCCCATTCAGGAACGGGCTTCCCATGCAGGAACGGGCTTCCCATGCAGGAACGAGCTTCCCACATGGGAAGCCTGTGACTAGGTTCCTGCCCTGCATGGACCCCGCCCACTTGTGTGGAACAAAACCATGTTGAAAACTGATGACATACAGCTATGGAAACTGCTCCGGGCCCTCCCCCTTCTCTCTATCTCTCTCTGTCTTTGTCTCTCTCTGTGTCTGTCAAAAACAATAAAATACATCTTTTAAAAAAATGATAAACATGTTCCAAAATTTAAATTTTTTTCTTTTTTATGTTTATAAATAACACTTCTTCCTCCCTAAGCCATCCAACCCCCAATGAAAAGATTCTCGTGAGAAAGCAGACTCATAAAAACCATGCCATAATGAAGTACTAAGAGAAATAGGTTATTTGAATGTCATTCAGCCCATTGCCTGATTCTCATTCATTCCACACTTCATTTGGACCCTGGGTCTTCGTACTAATCTTCAAAGTCTTTCCAGAAAACATATTTGACTATATAAACCAAGAGTACAATCAGTGAATATTGAGCTACAGGGCTTGGTAGGAATTAGTGTTATATACAAATTAGGAAAGTAGCTAATCATGTTTGACATTAAAAAACAACAACAACAAAAGTTTAAAATTAAAGCAACTATTTAGAAACAGAATACTGCATTGCAGTAGGCATTAAATTTACCCAGAAAAATCTATGCCAGGTAAGAAGTAAAGAATGTTGATTTTATACTTTTTTTCCCCAGGATAATGTGGTTTGGTTAATTTACTGTGTTTATTGAAAGCATGTACTAGTTTAGAGATTATCTTAGATACTGTTTTGTGGTAGCACTAATTTACTCTGACTTTCTCCATGAAAAATACATTCCTGGGATTTACACATATGTTGTTTTTTTCCTTTGTACATTTAGCTTCAGCAAGTCCTTTCTAAATATAATCCCTTCTGAGTAAATCAGTAACTATGAATAAAAATTTTTAAGTATTTAGCTACTTCCTGTTGTCTACAAGATAGTCATATTTTTTTTTTAATTCTGCCATTGAAGGTCCTGCACTTTGCTTTCTTCTTTCCTACTATCTTTCACTTGTGTAAAAATGCCACATTCATTAAACTCTTCATTGTGTCCACAATCAGATCTGGGTCATCCTTCAGTGGAAACCGTGGCAGCAGTCCAAGCAATTATAAGGTGATGGAATAAATAGCAGGAATACAGAATGGACACTCAAAGGTCATTTTGAAGGTAGAAAACATTTAAGTTTCTTTCTTGGGGAGATCTAAGTTATAGAGATAAAGAATATGAAAGTTGAAGAGAAGGAACACTGAAAAATTATAATACTGCCTTGTTCTATTATTTGTATGCTTTAGTTTTATGTATATTGTAACCTCTTTAAGTGAGGATATTATTTTATAGTTTTCTTTATGTACTCACATTTTTTAAAGTGTTAAGCACCCAGTAGCCATTCAATAAATACTTGTTGAACGAATGAACATCAGTTTTTTTCTTGATTGACTTTTTATTACTATCTTTTTTTAAGTCTATGAATATTCACACTTACAATAAAATAATTTATGACAATTTGAATGGCAAAAATTAGGAAGTCCAGCAATATCAAGTGTTGGAGAGAATAAGGGTCAACTATCAGACATATGAGGGAAAGTGTAAAATAGAACAACCACTTTGAAAAACAGTTTCGCATTACTTCGTAAAGCAGAACATGTGTATATCCCATAACCTAGAATTTCTGCTAGAGAAATTCTTATATATACACTAGAGAAATTCTTGCATACGTGCTCCAAAAGGCCCATAGTAGCAATGCTGGTAATAATAAAATAGATTTAGAAAAATCCAATGATAATCTAAACAAAAGATAAACAAACTGCAGTATGTTCACACATAGAATAATTAGAAGAGTATAGGTAAGTAATACAACTTGCAACAAAATAGATGCCTCATGTAATTAAGGAAGGCAAGGATCTGAAGGCTACATACAGTGTGATACAAATTTTATAGCCCAAAGCAAGCAAAAATAATACTGTACTGTTTAGCGTGCATAAACATAATTTTTTTTTATTTAAGGCAAGAGAATAATAAATCTCTGTGTTGGTTCTCAAGGTAGAAGGAGGACTCAAGAGGATAAAAAGGAGAAGTAAGCACCCAGTTTAAATGTACTGTAAAACATTAGTAACCATTTTAAATTTAATGATTGATTTCTTGGTTCACATTATATAATTAGACTTTAGAATTTACATAAATTTTACATATATTCTTGTTATGTTGCAAGTAACAAATTTTTTAACTGACAATAAAGAAAAAATGTTCAGAAAATGGCAGGCTAGAAAAAAACCTGGATATAGATTTTTTACAAACATATTTAATAAGTCCTACCCTAGAGAAAGGGCAATGCATTAACAATTAATAGCTACATAAGACAGTGGGAAAATCAGGATTATAATGAACTTACTGAATTCATTACTTATTTTTACTTCATTAGCTTTTCTTGCTCCATCAAAGTACTCCAAACAATAAACTTAGTTTATCCAACATATGTAAAGAATTAGACAGAAAATATTTTATTTAAAGTTGTCATGCTCAGAACAATCTCTTTGTTTAACCAGAAGACAGGCTTTGTTCTCAAATTTACTATGGATAAGTAGGAGGAGAAAGGTTGTGACAAACATCAATTGAAGTATTTGTGTTTAGTTTTTCTATGTATTTTTGCAGCAATTTTGTCAGCACTTTTCCAGAACTTTATGCTCTCTGTGGTACAAAACTTTACTCTTTGATTTTATATGAAGGTCTTATAAAGATTGCAATATACATGGAAATTCTTAAACCTGATGTTTTCTAATTGCTTCCAAGACATTTTTCTAATTGTTAAATTTATTGGGGTAACAACTGTTAGTAAAAATATTTCCAGGAGATTTTGTCACTATTTTCCCTCTCCTTGGGTATCTTTGCATACTACCATCATGCCTTCCGGTCTTTCTTTCTGAATCTATATGCCTTCCTTAGAAAATCATTCTATTCTAGAGGTAATGTTTGAACTATCATGTCACATCAAGAGAAAAATAAGTTCTTGAATAACAACACATCTCTAATGGCAACTATCCTTATATCTATTAATTTAAGATATCCTATTACAAGAGAACATTTTTGTGTTCCCATGTTTTGGGGCATATGTCTTAAATTTTTTCTACCCCAAATAGTAAATAATATGAGTGAATTATTGAACAAAATGTTTTCCAGAAACACAAACCTATTGTAATTACTAGTAATTAAAGAACCCCCCACCCCCAAAAAAATTCTTCTTCATCAATATCTCTAAATTATTTATTCACTATGGGAGAGAAATCAATTAGAAGATTGTATAGGAATTTAGCAATTAAGTGTTAACAAGAAATGTCCAAGTCTTCTAAATGGCTTGAAAAGTCCTGTTTCTTCCGATTTCTTTCCCTGGTCTCCTCATATTATCCTTTAGCACTTCCAAATTTACAAAAGCAAACTAATCTTAAAAACACCTTAAAAATTGACATATGCCAAGTTCAATAAATATTTACTGAATAGTATAGTAGTAGATTAAAAAGCAGAAATCTGCAGCCTATGCCGTAATGTGCTTAAAAATGAGAAATCTTTTTAAGGAATCTTTCCACGTTCTGAAGACTCTTTTACCCAGCATCCCTGCCCAATGGTCAAGTAGTCTCCTGTGATAAGAAATGCTTCACCATCAGGAGAGGCCCATTTCATCAGTGGACTGCTATATTGAATAGAAAATTCTTACGTTAAACTAAAATTTACCACTTTTGTAGCTTTCCTTTTTTTTCTCTTTACCAGCCTTCTATAACAAGCCTGTTCTCGTGTTTATGTAAGGATTTTAAAATGTTTATTCAACTTGTCCCCTTTTTCTTCTTTGTTTCACTATAACATTCCCCATAGAACACAGTTTTTAATTTTTCTTCAACAGAGTTTCAGTTTTCCTTCTGGATAGCATTTTGTCAATGCAACAGTAAAAGCATGGAACCCAGGAGCAGATGTAATATTTGGGGTGTAAATCATCTTATACTATACTTTCTAGGCTTCTATTATTGCAAGCAGATATAAAACTAGCTTTTATATAATTCAATAATTATTCACTCGGTAAATATTTATGAAGTACCTACTAAATATTTAAAACTCCGTATTGGGCTATATGCTCAGTTAACACCCTAGCATTTTTCATTTATATTTTTGCAAGCAGATTACCACCTCTTGTCTACTGATATGTAGATAATTTTACCTCCAACCTGATGAAGTTCACTTTGACTTTAATCACCACATTCTCTTTAAAAATACATTTTTTTACATTTTGTTTTCCCATATGTATATTCTATTCACTATTCCCTTAAATCAAAGATTAGGGGGGGAAAGCATTGCTCTTTTGTCAATAAAATTAGATCATTCTGGGGTTGCATATCTCTAAACAATTGAAGTTGCACCATGCAACAATTCAACAAAGGAAATGACATAAAAATCGATGCACACCATTTGCTTGGCAAAATCCCCTCATAGTAAGTAACGAAATCACTACCGAATGTAAGTGAAAAACATCACAAACTTGTGGATGAACTTCATCTATTTAGATATAGTGGCTTCTGTCTTATGCATCATTCAATGACCTATATGCTAGAAAGGTACACTCCCGGGTAACAGAAGGGCTAGTTCTGAATGAAAAATGTCTGACAACAGGGATTACCACACTGTCTGTCCCCATCTCCGACTAGGAGTAGAGATCAGGAGACAAGTGAGTAAGGGGAGAGCAGGGTAAGAAGGGCATCAAAGGAAGCCTTAAAGGGAAAGAAAAGAGAGGAAAGTTCTACTATAAAAGTACAATAGAGTAGATAGAAGGTCATTTATTAATCAGGACTTGTAATTTTAGCGAAAAGGAAAGTTACTGAAAAGTAAAAGGGTTGCTCAGAATTCTCTGAGTTGGAGAGCAGGTAGAAATGGGGGTAAGAAACCATGGTTAAGCCATTCCACAAAACCTCATCAGAAAACTCACCGCTGCTCCCTCTGCTGACCGCTGGATGACACAGGTTGCTCTGCCACTGCTTCTGACTCCAGATATTAGAAGCCATCGCCGGCCCTAGAAACTAGGTTTTACTGCTATTGCTTCTGCCACCACCCATCACCAAGTAGATTTTCTCCAGTGCTTGCTCTTTTGAATCAATAACTTCTTATTTAAAGGGAAAGGAGAATGTATTTGTCTGATTGGTAAAACATAGGTCATGTGTCCACGTCCTAGGTGAAAGGAACCCTGGGAAAGCAAATATCAAGCATTCTCAGCATCTATAATTTTCAAGACAGGCTCTTCTCTCCACTAAGACTAATTACACAGAAGAATTCCAAAAATGTAAGAAGGGACTTCAAATGTTGGTCAGCTCTCAGCCCCTCAAATTCTTAGAATGACATCTACTCCAGTCTTAATGAATTTGATGACATCATGTCACTGTTTTTCACCAGTTCTCTGGATTCTCAGTTTAAATATCCTGTTTCTCTTATGAAGTTGCATTTATAATTCAGAAATAGCTAATATCTTTCAATGGTGAATATTTTAACAAACGTCTGCATGATGCTGCCTCAAGAGCAAGTTATTAGTTAAAAAATTATATCAAATACCAAAATCAAGAAACACAATCTATTAAGTATTTGCTGAGTAATCTTGTCTGTAGCTGGAAAACTAATATATGCCAGCTAGCATTTGTTTGAATCTATGATATAAATTGGTAGTGTGGCTTTATATTTTTGTGCTGTTATTAACAGTGATCAAAGCATCCAATAACAAATTATACAGAGATGACTGAAAAAAACAATGTCTGTTGGAAACTAGTTAGATCAAATCATGGGGGGAGAGGGGATACTTATTTAAGTATAAAATTAGTCATGTGGAAAGTTTGTTCTTTTCCTGAGTTTGTTGTATCTATAGTAAAAATAATATATTTAGTACAATACACTAAATTTGTTACCTTTTTATTATTTGATGTTGCCTTTTCTTCTACAGAACAATACAGTTAATGCTTCATCAGAAATTTATCATTAGTTTTTTTCAATATGTGATTTCACTTTTTTTTTTTAAGATTTATTCATTGTTTTTGACAGAGAGAGAAAGAGAGATACAGAGTCAGAGACAGAGAGAAGGGGGAGGTCCCTGAACATCTCCACAGTCGCACATCATCGGTTTTTCCACATATTTTCATTCCACAGGTGGGCGGGGCTGCCCAGGGCAGGAACCGGGCCAGGGTCTCACCCCGGTGAGAACTGAACTAGGGGCACTCCCCAGTTCAGCACATGGGTCAGCACGGCCTGGCCCGGGATTCGATCCTCGGTCCCCAGGGCTGCAAAGTGAGCGCCTAACCCACTGAGCCATCCCGGCTTCCCCTATTTCACTTTTTTAAGTAACAGAATTTTAACTAGCCAAGAGCCTGCTCTAATTCAATAATAAAAAGAACAACCAAAATGTAACAGAAGTGACTTCACAATGATTCTGATAGCCAGATTTTTTATTCCACTAAGAGCAGGGTGGGTAGGCGAGTGGCTATGTGTAGCTCAAACTGTAAGACACCTTCTCAGGTTAAGTACATGCTTTTTTATAGATTATCTACAGAAAACTGAAGCACTTGAAGAAAGAATCAGAAGTACTTCAACAGAAATTCCTTTAATTTTTCATACAGGCCAAGCTTTCATCCTTGAGAAATAGTTTGCATAGACAAGAGTCCCAAATTCTTTCAACAACACACTTCCCAGCTGCTCCAAATAATACGTCTTATCCTTGTACGTGAGAAAGTGTTTAGTAAAACCAGATGGCCAACTGTTTCCTGTCCTGAAGCACTTAAAACTGGCAAGAATATGTCTGAGGTCAAAAACCTTACAGATCCTAATGACAAGAACAGACACTTGAAAACACTGGTTCATCCATAATTAGATTATTTCAGTTATTCTCCACCCAACTCTTACTAAATCTCGGTTTGTATCTGAAAAATATTATTCTAACACTCAGAGCTCAAATCTCTTCCATCCAAACCTCGTGAAAGTCTATACAAGACCTGTGTTAGCATTTGAAGCACTAAGGAACCAATGGAGAAATAAAACTAAATTTCAGATCAACATTTAATTAACCTACTTTTATTACTAGATATTCTGAATGTTGCTCCTGAATACTCAACTCAAAGAATTCCATTTACAGCAGAATTCAGCTATGCAAAGACAAGTGGATGTTCTAGACCAGTGCTTCCCAAAAAAATCAACCAGGGATCTGATTAATATGAATATTCTGATCCAGTAATTCTAAACAAGAGCCTAATGATCTGCATTCCTAATAAGCTTCCAGGTGATGTCAGTACTGCTTGAATGTGACCATTTTGAATAACAACTTTCCAGAGCTAGACAATGTTTAGAATTCTATTATTGGCATTCCTCCCAAATTCTCCCATGATTTGTTCCCAACAGACTTATTGTTCTCTCCATGACCCACCTTTCATGACATTCTAACCCAACTCCTTTTCTATTATATACTGGTGCATCACGAAGTTTCTAGCTTTGTCCATCTCTCCAGCCTCTGTTTTTCATCTCAGATGAAGATTCTTTGTTCTAGTCTCTGCCCTCTGAAAGCCATTCCTTCATTTTAACATCACCCCATAAAACTCCTTTTAGGGTAACCAGTGTTTAGATAACAAGGTTGGGAAGAAAGAGATTAAAAACAAAACAAAACAAAAAAACAACTTTCAAATACCAAAAGAAAGTATAGGATAGGAAAGGTGCTTTTGGGGAACCTGAAAATCATTTGAGAGATAGCAAATAATTAAACCCAAAATATTACATATATGGGCCAAGTAATCAACCAGTGCCTAGTATAAAATAGTTCAGAGAGATTAGGAATTAATCAGAGTAGACTAAAGTGCGATGCTTTGTGTGAAATAGAATAAATAAATGCTACTTTAAAAGTTCTATAGGGATCAGGTAGGTGAAGTGGTGTGGAATGACACTTCAGTGAGAGAGCACAATATAAGCAAAGATGCAAGGGTAGAAAAATTTAAGCAAAGGATGTCAGGGGATCTGTGAATGCACCCTCAGACAGACCCACAGAGTTAGTATGAGGTTAATTGCCAAGCTAAATAATTTTTAGTTCTATTCTTAGATGGTGGAAGGCACTGAGTTGTAGAAGGAAACGACATGACTATGATGATTCTACTTCACATTTTGCCTAGGACAGTTCCAGATTACACCACTGTCCAGACATAATCATAATAATATATTTCCTTTCACTGATCAAAGTGATACAGTTTAAAACATAAATTTATATAATTTTCCTAAACATAATGGAATTAGAATGTCATTTAAAATGGATTAGAACAGTGGTATGCAGCCTGTAGCCCCAAGATACTTTGTTTACAAATGGAGGATTGTATAAGATGCTAAAAGAGCAGTCTTTATTTTTTTATATTTTTATTTTTTTGGGTGGTTATGCTGATTATTACATGTGAATCAGTTTTATTGTAGGGGAAGCTGGGATGGCTCAGCAAATTAAGTGCTCACTTTGCAGCCCCAGAAACTGAGGATCAAATCCCAGCCCCATCCCGTGCGGACCCATATGCTGAACTGGAGTGTGCTTCCCATGCCAGAGTTCCCCAGTTCGGTTATCACCCACCCCCACCCCCAATTCGGCCCCTGGTTCTAGGGGGCAGGCCTCCCATGAGGGAGGCCCCCAGCATGGTTCCCTCCCTGTGTGGCCTCTGCCCACCTGTGTGGCATGAAACCATGTAGAAATCTGATGATGTACCACTATGGAGACTGCTCTGGGCCCTCCCCCTTCTCTCTGTCTCTCCCTGTCAAAAACAATAAAATAAATCTTTTCAAAAATCTTTATTGTAGTGACGTGTTAGATTTATAAAATATAGATAAATTAAGTAACATGACCATTTATAAGTGCAATTTATTTTATTGTTAGAACTTTTCAAAACATAAGATTCATAGTCGGAAAATTAATAAAGGGATGTGTGGAAGTAACCACTGAATTAAAGTATGTTGAGAACAAGTTAAGAAGGCAATGGCACCTTGGTGGGTATGGGTAGGGAACTGATTAGATTGGTAGCAGTCATGAAAAAATAAGTTAGGTGTTAAATATATTTTAGACGAAGAATCAGTAGGGCTCAGAACCTACCTAGCTACCATAGGCCAAAGAGAGGAAAAGGTAAAGGGCAATGTTTGCGTTTTAAGTTTGAATGCGTGAAAGAATTTAAAAACATAAGGGTTGCAGAGTTCCAAAAATGAGTTGATGACATGATCTTCAGGTGAGCATATCCACTAGGTGTTTCAACTTAGCTTTTTGCTTAGGAATTCTTTCCTTTCATTTTTCACTGATAAAAGTCCTATCTATATTGCCTGTTATCTCTTACATAACTTTAGATACAGAAAAAACGAAACTCATTTTTATGGAGATGTCAAATTCCTAGTTTTTATTTCCAGTTTCAGAAATGTGGATGTTCAAAACATGTGATTAACTTGACAGTGCATTTTAAAAACTCAGTGATCTTCACCAGGAAAATTATCAATTTAACTTATGGTTCACAGTATGCAATCTTAGATATCAAGCCCAAATTTATTGTGATATAAGAGACAATTTTATTAAACATTGTACATAAAAGAGAAAACTAGTTCAATTTACATATATAAAAATTAATCTGCCTTCTTATCTACATTCAGTTCTATAGCAGTAATATATTTCTGCTTTACTTTCTCTTTCAATTCCTAAACCAGGTATAATTGGGATTTGTTATGCCTAAACAGGAATTATATAAGACACTGGGAGAGGCAGAGTGTTACCTCAATTCTTAAAATTTTCGGGGGAAACTGGGATGTGGGTTAAGCACTTGTTTTACAGCCCTGGAGACCAGGGACTGAATTCTGACTCCAGCCCAGATAGACCCATATGCTAAATTGGGGTGTGCCCCCAATTCAGTTCTTTCCAGGGCCCAGTTCCTGCCCTATGCAGCCCCTTGCTCACCTATGGAGTAAAATTATATGGAAAACTAATGCTGTCAACTATGGAGACTGCTCTGGGCCCTCCCCCTTCTCTCTGTCTCTCTCTGTCAAAAAAAAACAACAACAATAAAAATAAATCTTTAAAATTTTCGTGGAGCTTGTACCTTAAGACTATCCTTCTATTCACTTGCCCTACACTTAGGGCTCTTGAAAGTTCTCTAAGTCCAGAGACTGCTCAGATTTTGAACTCTCTGGCCTATCTTGTCCTCGGTCATATGTTCCCTCCTGAGTCCTACCTGTGTATCTGATTTTCATATTCAAGTAACCCTGGACTCTTATTTACTATCCCAGTTTCTAATAGCATCTCAAACTAAGTTGTTTGTATTCAGGGATACTTCCAGGCTTCTTACTGCCAGGTAATTTGATGATACATGTATTTAACAATTCAAACCATAATGTTAAAGTAGAAAATATCTCATGAAACACACAGTAATTTTATTGATTGGAAAACTGAGCCCAAATAGACTAATTAGCCAGAATCAAATTTGCAGCAGGCTTAAGAGTAGAAGCTAATCATTATGTCTTTTAGTTCAAGGTTTTGTTTAGCATAAAAATCTTGTTATTTCTTAGCTATGGTCCCAGAGCTGAGAACGAATTTAACAATAACTGTATTTTGATCTTAAGCATAGATATCATCCTAACTTTCAGATCCTTTTATTAAGCTTTCTATCTACTTGCTAAGCTTCATTCATAAAATAAAGATAATTCAGTTTCACCTATAAAATTGAGATGCTCCTAGAGTTAAATACAAGGGCTGTCTAGAAAAAGCCCAGCCATAAATGCCTCTATTTTTTCATATTACATAGCTGAATAATTTCTGGACAGCCCTTACATAATAGCTACTGAAGCAATCCACTAAAAACAAAATAAATTCAACCAACAGAGAAGTAACATATTACCACTTTGAAATGACATGAAGAGTCTAAATGATGCTGAGTAACTATAAAATAGAAGAGTAGATACAGCTCAAATACTTTATAACCTTACTAATATCATTGGAGAACTACTATCATCAAAGAGAAGTACTGTGGGACAAAGTTAGAACTTTAAGATTTTCCAAGAGCACAGAACTAATTACATTGTAAAGTACTGATTCAATACTATTTCAAAAGAATAATTCCACATTCTAAATTGCCAGCATTGATGCTCTAACAACCTGAAAAGTTACTTTACATACAGACTTTAATTATTTTAAGATAAATTAAACAAATAACAACAATGCAACATAATATCCCAAGCCTGGTAGTTGTTACAAAAAAAGAAAGAAAAAAAAAAAAAGATAAAAATAATAATAGAATTGCAGAGTCACAAACACACATCTTGTTCCAGAAATAACCCACATGAATTTTGTCTTTCCCCACTGAAAACCAAAACACTAATTTAAATGCTTAAAAGCTAGCATTGTTTTTATACAAAGTACTTATTGGATTTTTGACATAAAAATAAATCGAGAGATGGTGAAAGGAATGTTTTGCACAAAAGAGCAAGGATACAAAATCCAGGTCAATGTATTCTTTTCTTCTCCCTTTTTCTATTTTCCATAGCAAGTCCCAGATGAGAAGACTATGCATGAATAATAAGACAGAAACAATAAAAATCTGAACATTTAACCTCCCAAGCCCTCAATAAAAATATATCAATAAAAATAGAAAAAGATAATAAAAGCTGAAATTTGCTGAGTCTCTCAGGTACATAGAGTGGGTGCTCCTTTTTGCTTAAAATGCTTCTTTTTTCAAAGATTTATTTTAATGTTTGACAGAAAGAGAGAGAAGGTGGTGGGCCCACAGCTGCACATCATTATTTTTTATATAGTTTCATTACACACAGGTGGCTGTAGGACCACGAAGGGCAAGAATTGAACCAAGGACTCCCACATGGGAAGCATGACCCAGTTCAGCATGTGGGTCTGGGCATGTGGCTCTGCATGAACTGGGGCCAGGACCCGATTCCGGGCTCCATGGCTTCAAGGCAAGCACTCAACCCACTGAGCCATCCTGGCAACTGCTTAAATGCTTTTATGTGTGCTTCTCTAAATAAAACAAAGATCAAATAACAAGGTTTCTTATAAAATACCTTTAGAAAATTAACAAAATGAACTTCAATTAGAAGACAGTTGTTTTTACTTTGAGGAAAATAGATACTATTCTGAGCTAACAAAGGGTAAGAAAATATTTTACATTTATATCCAACATTAAAATTTACTTTTCCTAGGGAAGCCGGGATATCTCAGCAGATTGAACACTTTCCTTGCAACCTAGAAGTTCAGGGATCAAATCTCGTGGCCCCACCTGGCCCATGCAAATCCATATGCTGAACTGTGGTGCAACTGGTAACTGTGGGGATGGCAGCAAAGGTTCTCACTTTCCATGGGGGAGGGCCCCAGTTCATTTTCCACCCTGAATGGCCCCACATCTACCTGTGTGGAATAAAATTATGTCACCACTAATGATGTACAACCATGTAGACTGCTCTGGGCCCTCCCCCTTCTCTCTCTCTCTCTCTCACCTTCTCTCAATCAATGAAACAAATCTTTAAAAAACAAACAAACAAACAAAAACTTGTTTATTAAAAAATTATTATATCTATGTTTGATCTTTTCTCATCAAAAAGTTACAGTGGCATTGATAACAATTTTTCTTCAATATTGCAAATATTCATTGTAATGAAAAAAAGCCTAAACATAGGTCAGTTCCCCTTGCCACACTTCTGAAAATTTCAGGAGGAAAAGTAACCCAATTTATTAAACAACTACTATTTTGATGTGTTCCTATTTTGGTGGTAAATGCATTGAATACAATATTTGCAGCAACCTTAGAAAGTAGAAATATTGACCTGCTGATAGTAAAGAGACTATTATGGTTCAGATATTGAGCAACTGAATGAATGAGAATTCAAACCTAATTTTTCTGATTCCAAAACCCATTCTCTCTCCATAGCACTGTGCTGCCACTAGTAGCTACAGGCAATCAACCGAATATGTGAATTAGACAATGATTTGTTGCATTTACTAAAAAGTACATATAAGCTCATTTAATTGAATTTATTAACAGCCAGGAAGAAAATACTTATATAATAATTTTAACAGGCTATCCTGTGAAAACACTATGATTATGTTTTATTAAAGTATTACTAAAGCACATACAACTAATAAATTCTTATGAGCAATTTAGAAAAATCCTTAAACTATTCAGAGTATCATATTTCTGAATACATATTTAATTGTTCTCATTTCTCCCCATATTCTATTAGAAGAGTTAATAAATGACAGGTGATTTCACAAATGAGCTTCCAAAGAACTGTCACAAGTTGCAACTTCAAGTTGATTTCCATTAATAGATGTGTTTGTTAAAATCTTCAATTTTGAACAAGTACATAAGAAACAGCTAACCAGAAACTTGAATATATTATGTGGGCAAGGAACAGTGTTTCTGTGTGACACTAACTAGCACATAGAGCTAAGTCCTGTTGACATCATTGACATCACTGAAATCAATTTGTCATCAAGTGAACTAACTGGCTTGAAGAATCTATGAACTCTGGATGGCCCTCACTAAACCTCCAAGAGTTAGCTGTATATATTAGTTCTAAATATAGTCACATATGTGCAATTACCAAGAACCTCAGTCACGTAAGAAAATGTCAGAAAAAGCCTTCAAATCTACTTTTAATCCAGAATCACTTTCTGATTTATAGTAAGGGAATGAAAGTGTTGGTTGCTCCTTTATCGTGCCAAGATGGTAATAATCCACATAATACTCGATGATCAGAAAGAGGCCTTTTACAATGAGACACCCACTCCTTTAAGACTCTGAACTTTCCTGTACTTTAGAAAGAAATGCTTGGCATTCAGTTCTTCTTCCTCAAAACCATTTTACTGCTGAGTGAAAAACAAAGCCGGATGATTTGAGCATAGTAGCCTGCTAGGTAGCACATTTCTGAGTGGTTATCACAGTGGCTGTTTTAAGTCCACTGGCCCAGAGTGAAGTAATTCACAAGAGCTGCATAAATCAACTAGAAATGGTTGTATTAGGCTTTCATATTTCTATTACATAATGGAATTAAGATAGACTAATAAAGCCATACAACCCAGCAACCATAATTGAAAAAAACTAGTCACAGGGATGTAAAGTACAGCACAGGGAATACAGTCAATAATATTGTAATAAGTATGTACAGTGTCAAATAGGTAATAGACTTATCGAGGTGATCACTTTGTGAAGTATATCAATATCTAATCATTATGTTGTTTTGTATACCTGAAACTAATATCATAATTGAAAAATAATTTCTTTTTAAATTTTAATAAATTTAAAAAAACTTTTGTTTAATTTTTTAAACAAAAATAATCAATAATTTTTTAAAATAAAAACGTCCAGTAAAATAAAATAAAAAAGAATCATGCTCTTTTATTTTGTAAGCTGTTAGAAAAAAACAAATAAATTAATAAACAAAAATACTACCTAGGAAGCAACCCAAACATCAAATAAGAAATAACCAGTCAAATTATGATGCATCTATACAATGGCATAGTGCACTTAAAAAAAAAAAAAAATATATATATATATATATATATATACACACACACACATACACACACACACATACATATATGTAAGATTGTGCTATATATTCTAACATAGAAATATGTTTATTATATGTTGCTAAGTACCAAAACAAATGGCTACAATAACATCAGTGGGCCTTAAGGGAATTGTGCTGTTAAAAAAAAAAAAAAGCAATTTTAGATTACAAACTATATAATACTACTTATAGAACATTCAGATAATCAATTATATAGATAAACAGGTTAGTTATTGCCAGAGGTAAGGGATTGAAAATGTAGCTGTAAAGGGGTGGCACAGGGTTCCTTGTGATGGAACAGTTTTGTACCTTAATTGTGGTGATAACTACAGGAAACTACACACAGTAGACCCCCTTATCCACAGAAACTTATCCAACACCCCCTGTTGATGCTTCTACCTATGGATTTTTTGTGTGTGTGTCACGCTATTCAGAACATTATGAAATTTAAAACTATGAAGTGTTTATTTCTGAAATTTTTCACTTAATATTTTTGGACCATGGTTGATCATAGGTAACTGGAACCACAGAAAAATAAATTTTAAATAAGAGAAGGTACTGTAAATGATAAGACTACATTGACACACAAACACACACATACATACACAAGTGGGTACATACAAGAGGAGGGCCCAAAATTGAAATATATTTATAAAACATTGTGTATTTATTCTTATATGTTTAAACTTCAGTCACCTCCAACATACTCTCTGTTTGATGCAATATACATATAGAAATGTTTTCCACTGCGTAAAACAGTTTTTGAACTCATCAATTTTGATAGCTGTTAGTGCTTTGGTTGTTTGTTTGTTTGTTTGTTTGTTTCACCTCTTCCACATTGACAAAATGTTTTTCTTCAAGGTCTCTTTTCATCCAGGACACACACACACACACACACACAAAGTTGCTAGGGATGAGATCAGGTGAATAGGGAGGGGAGGCACAGGAATCATGCTGTTTTGGGTCAAAAACTGTTAAACACTCAGTGCAGTGTGGACAGCTGCACTGTCATGCTGCACATTGTTCACATAAATCATCTACCTCCCCATATAAAACTATTTCAATTCATGTGAATATATAATTAATTCAAAATTAAGGGATTTTAATATATATTTTTATATATAAGAATTCTGTCTGCATTCACAGAAAATACAATATAAAAATGTGTGAAAATTGTTCAACTCTTACTAGAAGTCTGAATACTGTTAGTAAATTAAAAGGTTTATAGGCATGGTATAAATACAGGTTAGAATTGTTAAAACATCCTGACAAAATCCTATAATCTCTTAATAAATCTTTTGTAAAAAGAAAAAATAAATACAAGTTGCAGAATAGGCATATGGTTATATCTCATTGGTATAAAATATATAAATATTTATGTATTAAAATATAAGAGAGAGGGGAAGCTGGGATGGCTCAGCGGATTAAGCGCTCGCTTTGAAGCCCCGGGAACCAACGATCGAATCCTGGCCCCGGCCCATGCGGACCCACATGCTGAACTGGGTTGTGCCCCCAGTTCAGTTCTTGCAGGGACCTATGTGGGAGGCTCCCAGCCCAGTTCCTGCCCTGCGCAGCCCCATGCCCACCTGTGGAGTGAAACTATATGAAAAACTAATGTCAACTATGGAGACTGCTCTGGGCCCTCCCACTTCTCTCTGTCTCTCTCTGTCTCTGTTTCTCTCTGTCAAAAATCAATAAAATATTTAAAAAAAAAAATATATATATATATATATGATCTACACCTAACTCTTAATAATGGCTACCTCTAGAGAATGTGTTAGGGAGAGCTGGGGACAAAGAGAGAAAATTTAATTTTACGTTATGAAATCCCATGCTGCTTAACTTTCTTTTGAATTGGCATAGATTACTTTTAGAAATTAAATTTTATCAGGAGGATAATGAAGAAAAAAAATTGAGGGAAAAATGAAGAAATTTCTTCCTCTGAGCTTTTGTTCATCCCATTTCTTAAAGACCCATTTTGAGATATTCTTTCCTACATGAGGTCTCAACAGAACTCTGAATTCTAGAAGTATTTTACTTATTGTCCACACTATGTATTTGTGAACTAAAAAAAGTCTTCCTTGAAATAAGAGCCCCTGGAATAACAGGATTCTCAAGAAATGTTTATCATGGTAATGCAAATACCTCATATTTGCTAAAAGCAAATTATTCACCAAATATCTGTACCACATTATCTACATTACAAAGAGAAGAATAAACAAGATGCTAATTTGAGAAATACAAACCTTAAATACTGGAGTTTTAAACTCCTGGATAAATAAGTCATTCAGAAAAAAGAAAAAAAAAATTTAACCTTAAAAAATTATTAAGGTTTAAGAAAGGAAGACTTTGAGGTTATTCGAAGATAGCTACTTCCTTGAGAAAAACAAACTAAGTTTTAAAAATGATTGAAACTCATATTAACATTCAAAAAGTGATTTCGTCCAGCCAAGCCAGTCCAGTGCTCATCAACGTACTGCCGCATGACTTTCTGCAAAAGGCCTGCCCTGCACTCTTGTGGTGGCTCCCATCCCAAGCAACAAACATGGAGGAAAGATCATCCAAACTATATGCCACTACATTCAGACTTCCTGTACCTTTCACTGATGTTAGGGAAGAGACAGTAAGTGTTTAATAAATACGAAGGCATGGACACAGTATTTACATACCTTCAACAGCTCATCTTGAATGTAAATCTATTTTCCATTCTACATTGATAGTTGTATAGATAATGTTGGCCTTGATACTTGGATATTTATCATTCACTTGAAGCAACTGGAAGAAATGGATATGATATATCTAAATTTTCTTTATTGAGGAGTAAAAATTAGTTTTATAATACTAACAAGAAAAAATACATACTTGCATCTTACTATATTTTATTCATTCATTATATACATGTCAATAGCTAAAAAATATGACATGATGTTATCTGAATTATTAAATTATAATAGAAGAGGTTTGGTTTTATTCAGAATGAACTATAGAAAGGCTTTACAGATTTCCTGTGCATTTTCCAACATAAATGTACCTTGTGCACCACCTAGAGGAAATACTAAAATTTATATTGAACATAAACCCTTGTATTGGTTATAGTGACAGACTGAACAATCTCATCATGAAAGTTATAAAACAGAAACTATGTCACCTGCCTGAAATGATTTTCTTATAATCTTTTTAGAATGTGACTTCTTGACTTATCTAGGTGAAATCAGATGCCAATTGAAATCTAGCAAGAATACTTACTGCTGCAATTACTTAAAATTTTTTCTTGAACATAATTTAAATTATAATTTCCCTTAGTAAACTGAAGAGTCTATAGCTAGATTTTTTTTACTAATATTAAATCAAAGTCTATTTATTTAACAGTAAATGTAATACTTGTGTTAACAACAAATAGTTTAAAACAATATGGAAAAATTCTTTTATTCCCCATAACAATAATATATATACATGTAATAGATAGATAGATAGATGATAGATAGATAGATAGATAGATAGATAGATAGATAGATAGATAGATAGATAGATATGGATAGCTATATCTGTATTACTGACAGGAAAACTGAAATATAGATTATATAAACTTCAAAATCTGTTTTATTACCAAAGAGAGAGAGAGAGAGAATAATTAAATTTCATCACCAAACATATTTACCAAATATCTTTCTGAGCCTCATAGCATTATATAGCAAAATGAGTTAATTTAATATTATAGTAACATTACCTTCTATGAGTAAACATTTAATGTGCAATTCTATCTTTATGGCAGATACTCAACCGATTTTCTAAAAATAATTATTGCTATTACTTATAAACACGATTATATTTTTAAAATGATAAGAGGCTCCTTCCTCTTTCTATGCTGTACTGAATGCACTTATTCAGGACTAAAACTCTGTGCCTTCATCTCTTCTCATTATATGCTCTATTACTAATTAGTCTCTTTCAGAAATTAAGTCTCAGTTAATACTTATATGCCATTGACTCCAATTTCATATTCATAATGCAAATCTTATATCTACATATTCAAAAGCTAATTCAGCATTCCAGTATGTCTCAAGGACGTTTCAACTTAATATGTTTAAAGCCATTATGTTTTTCTCTCAAAATGTGCTTCTCTTGCAGATCTCCTTAGTTTTGTGTAAGGCACCGTGAAACTTAAATGTAGTCCTTGAAAACTGCCTCTTTCTCTCTTTCCAAATCTAATCCATTGTCCAGACCATTGATTTGGCTTCTAAATAACTCTCAAATTTGTCCCCTCCTGTCTATCTCAACTTCTGCAACCCCAGTTCAAACAACCAACACTTCTGACCTGAGCAGTTGTTGTAACTTCCAAACTCATCTCCCTTCATCACAAATACCCATGCTCAGTCCACCATGTAACAGCCAGACCTGTCTCTTCACAGTGCCCCCAAACCCTCCAAACATTTTTATCTTTCCATGGCTTCTAAGTGTTCTTATAGATCAAGACTCCAGTCCTGAACCAACCTACTAAGGCAGGTTTCACCTACCACATGTGGCCAATACCTGTTTCACCTGTCTCATGTCACATTGTCCTTCTCTTTGCCCTCCATGCGGTAGCCGTTAGAATACTATCAGTTCTTGTAAGCACCCCATTCTCTTTTCCTAGTCTGGGACTTTGTAAACACTGTTGTTTTTTACACTCTTCCTCTTACCCCACTTTAATCTAAATACCTCATTTTCATTTATCCCTTAGATCTCCATTCAAATTCACTTTCTCAAATCAAACTCATTTAGCTTTTCCATTATCTCTTTCTTAAATTTAAATGGACAAGTTAGAGTCACCAAAAATCTGAGAAAAATCCTGAAATATGAATGAGAAAAATCAGGGAACTGCCCCCTTGAGATTATGCTATACTGCCCTCTCTCACCTGCCCCCCACTTTTATGTCCCCACGAACATAAACATAGTCTCTATTCTTGCTCATCATTATATTTACAGTGCATGGCATAGACTTAGGAAGACCTTAATAAACATTTCCTGAATGAACAAATAAATAAATGAATGACAATGATCTTTTTGTCTTCATTCCAAGAAAAAATCAAGATGAAAGAAAAAGTACCTATGTTTATCTTCTCTGTTTCCAAAGACTTGATGAAAATGATAGTAGAGGTATACACCAAAATGGTACAAATGAACAATGAGAAAAAAGCAGAACAATCAACAAATGATTTCAACAACATTTTTTATAAGATTGAATGCGGATGATGAACTAATGACTGGTAAACTAAGGCAAAGGAAGATGTTATAAAGTATGTGCACAGAAAGTGCTGCAGCAGAAAGATAATTTACCCAGTAGATCCAGAGGACTGAGAACTTCGAAGTGCCAACTACCGTACAGTGGAGAGTAGAATTGAGGCATGGGCTAAAAATGGAGAGATTCATTGAAATATTTCAGAGAAAACGTGGTATCTCCCTCCACACCACCGTTCTTACCCAGCATTTTTCTTAGGTCTAACCGCCTAGCATTTACCATCATCTCTACGGTGGGAGGGAGAAAGAGAGGGAGAGAGAGAGAACATAAATATAGTGAATGGGTGGGATAGAGGAGGGTAGGAGAGAAGGAAGAGAGAGGATAAAGAAAGGAAGGAAGGAAGGAAGGGAGGGAGGGAGGAAGGAAGAAGGGAGGGAGAAAAAGCAGCAATTCTTTTCAATAAAAATGAATACCGTGCTTGGGAAGTAGGGCAGCTTGCGTGGGAGTTGGAATTCTGGCATTTAGGAGTCCCATATTATAATGTTCAGCTCCCCACCCACATACCTTGAAACAAAGTTTGCCAGTGCAGTAAACGCCCTTGAGTAAAACTCACTAAGCCTTTCTATTATCTCTTTCTTAAATATAAAGGGAGAAGCAAAAGCCACCAAAACTTTGAGGGAAACATCTGAAACATGAATGCGAAAGATCAAAATATGAAAAGCATGATACCAGGAAAAACAGAGGTAATTCATTGAAATAACTCAGAAAAATCGTGTCTTTACCATCTTCTAGACACTTCAAAAAAAAAAAACAAAAAAAACACATACCTGCCAGTAGAATAACTTAGTGTACATTCATGTCTTATTAATTAAAATAAAATTAGAATAACCAAGGGGTGAAAATCTGATCCTAGGGAATACAAGGAACACAAACCTTTGGAGTATGTAGAATGATGTAGTTTTGCTAAGAATGATCAATTCTAGTGCTGAGAGAGGGTGACTTAGAAAATTAATCAATTTAAATGTCATTTTGGAGTCTCTTAAAATAAGATTTAGGTTTCTTTAACAGACATTTTCCTTATAATGGTCTTTTTCTGCTGTATTTATTTTTAACTCGAGGTTAAAAAATATATAATGCATTTACAGGCCACAGCAGTAACGCATCATGGACAGGAGAGGGAGCAAAAGACAGGCCAGCCAATGATTGTCAGTGAGGCTCATATTTCACTACTGCCAAACTAGGCCTGAATTCAACTCAGGGATGCATCTGCAAATCTCTGCTCCAAGAGGGTGTGCAAACCATATTGATTGAAATAATTGGGAGATTTCTATATTCTCAAAAGTAGCATAAAAATGTCCTTAATGGAGCCCATTCTTACCAGATGTTAATTCTTGGATAAATATAATTAGGAAAAGATCTTATCTATTTAGGTTTAAAGTATTTTGGAAACTTCATTTTTAAATATCTCACAACCAAATATGACTCCTGTTACAAGTACCTTTGCACCAATCAGTGCCACAAGCCTGCGCTTCTTATATAAAGACGTCTCGCCTTGTGGAAGGGTGTTTAGGACAAAACAAATAACCTCACTCAGGACTTGTTAGAGTAGCCCAATTGCAGACTTATTTCCACAAAAGGAGCACTTTTAAATCTCTGTTTGCTATTCTCTTCTCTGTTGTCTTATGTTTTCCCACTTTTTGTTTTTCAATATAGTCCCTTTTCTTTGTATTTTATTTAATTTTTCTTTTATTTTCACAACTTTTTCTCCAAATGTTCTCTATTTGTTCTCTCTCATTTTTATTTTATCATAAGTCCCAATCACATAGACTTTCAACCCTTGTTTTTTTATATAATTTTATATAATTTTTTAAATAATTTTTCTTTTTTCTCAGTCATAAGTTTCTTTTCTACAATATTAGCCACTGTTTTGAATGTTTCTCTTCACATTTATTGAAAAAAACATACCTCTTTTCAACTTTTGTGAAGTGGAAAGCACAATGTTTGTGGCTATATTTACTAATTTACTTTATTTATTTATTCTTAAAGATTTATTTTATTGTTTGACAGAGAGAGAGACAGACAGACAGAGAGAAGGGAGAGGTCCCAGAGCAGTCCCCACACCCATCGTGCAGGGCAGGAACTGAACCAGGAGCCTTCCACATGGGAAGCACGCCCCAGTTCAGCATATGAGTCTGCAATGGCTGGGACTGGAACACAATCCTTGGACCCCATGGCCACAAGACAAGTGCTCAACCCCCTGAGCCATCCTGGCAACCCCAATTTACTTATTGTACAAATGTTTATTATTTTATTTTTTTTATTTTTATTTTTTTTATATCTTTTTATATTTATAGAGAGTAATTATTTTATCTTCAGTGCATATTTATTTTTATTTTACTTTTGACAGATAGAGAGAGAGACAGAGACAGAGACAGCTAGAGAACCGAACTGTGGGAACTCCCCAGTTCAGCATGTGGGTCCGCCTGGGCCGGAGCCGGGATTCGATCCTCGGTCCTCGG